>CM029012.1:145998168-146160033 GCA_016801055.1 Panax notoginseng | reverse complement strand
ATTCACCTGACTTTGATGTTCATGAAGTTTTAGAAAACTTTATGTGAAAAATTCTCCCTACGAATTCGTTACAAACACGAATTCGTTCGTTTAAGCTTAAATCTTCGTATTAACATGCATAACAACATACAATCCAAAATTTAGGGATAATATATAATCAATACATTAATTATACATATATGGTCATATGGCCATATCACGTACTCTGTTATTTTGAAAAACATACGTACGACATGCTTTCATGAAACTGATCACATGGCTTCATGGTATATATAATTAAAACACTATTGTGGTATAACATAACACACATATAAAAAGTTATACTCATCTCATATACCAAACACAGAGATTTTTTTAGAAAACTGTTGAAAGCCATTTTATGAAAACCAAAAGACGTAATGTAGAAATTGGGTTTGGAGAGAATTACCCAGAGTATAAGATGATCAGATAACCCTTTTTGCAATAACCTGTAATTACACACTCACAAATTCTCTCAAAAATTCTCACCTTCTCTCTGAACTCTCTCTGAAAATAATGCCAGACTTAGGAAATTATGAAGAAGAAGAAGGAAGCGTCGAAGAAATAAAACTGACGCGATGTGGTCAGTTGCCCAGTCCATGGGTTAAGTGCCCATAACCTCTCTTAGTGCCATGTTTGGCTTAGCAAATAAATTCAAAGCTCATTATTTTAATAAACCTTTTATTATATAGTTTAATAAATGTCACACTCCTTATAAAATAACTCTAATATTTTATTTAATTTATTATAAATAAAATATAATATTTTCTCATAAATTCATATAGTCACATAATTAATTTTTCTCATTAATAAATAATAACAATTTATTAAATCTCTAATTAATAATTAGATTAATTAAATAACATCATGCTTAATTAAATAACTTATTTAATTCGACAAGCTCACATAATTACATACTTGAATAATAATTATTCTCCACATTAATTTAATAAATGTAACACATATAATTAAATTAATCTACCACAATTGCATCGATTAATTATTAAATCTAATAATTAAATCATCGAAAAATATTTATTTACTTCAATAAGTATTTAAAATAATTTACAAAATTCTCGTTCGTCACATCTTTCCCCCTTAAAAGGATTCTGTCCCCAGAATCACGGCTCAATAATTTCGACCCGTTACACTCTCCCCCCCTTACAAAGATTCTGTCCCCAGAATTGCATACACATAATTAAGTAAATAAATTAGGGTAATTCTTCATCATATTCGCTTCGAGTTCCCACGTAGCTTCTTCAGCGTTGTGGTTCCTCCAAATTACCTTAACAGAAGGTATAACTTTATTTCTGAGAACTTGTTCTTTTCGGTCGACAATTTGGATAGGAATTTCTTCATAAGATAAGTCTTTCCCAAATTGCAGGGGTTCGTATTTAATTACATGCTTGTAATCAGGTTTGTAAGGTCGTAACACAGAAACATGGAAGACGTTGTGGATATTCTCGAGTGCTGGAGGTAAGGCTACCTCGTACGCAACTTCTCCAATTCTTCGCAGTACCTCAAAGGGTCCAATAAATCTTGGACTCAATTTTCCTTTCTTTCCGAACCTGATCTTTCCCTTCCAAGGAGAGACCTTCAAGAAAACATAACTACCTGATTCAAACTCGATATTTTTACGATGTGGATCAGCGTATTTCTTCTGTCGATCTTGAGCTGCTACCAGTCGTGCTCGGATCACTTTGACTATTTCTACCGTCTGCTGTACCAATTCTGGCCCTAGCAATTGTCTTTCACCAACTTCATCCCAATAAAGCGGAGTTCTGCACTTTCTGCCGTATAACGCTTCGTAAGGCGGCATACCAATACTAGCATGGTAACTGTTGTTGTAGCCGAACTCTACCAACGGGGTGATCATCCCAATTTCCTTTGAAGTCCATTACACATGCTCGTAACATATCTTCCAGTGTTTGAATCGTTCGTTCGCTCTGTCCGTCTGTTTGAGGGTGGTAAGCTGTACTCATTCGCAGTTGTGTACCCATGCATTCCTGAAGACGTTTCCAGAAATTTGATGTGAAGCGCGAATCCCTATCGGAAACAATAGACACCGGCACTCCGTGCCTCGAAACAATCTCTTTCACATATAATCTTGCCAATTGATCTAAGTTAAATCTGATTTTGATAGGAAGGAAGTGCGCGGATTTCGTCAGTCGGTCAACGATAACCCATACTGCGTCGTAGCCTTTCTGAGTCGTCGGAAGGCCAACCACGAAATCCATCGTAATATGTTCCCATTTCCATTCTGGGATCTCCAACGGTTGTAGCAATCCACTCGGTCTCTGATGTTCTGCTTTAACTTTCTGACATGTCAGGCATTTGGCAATACATTCTGCAACATCACGTTTCAAATTTGGCCACCAGAAATGTTGTCGAAGATCTTGGTACATTTTTGTACTACCAGGGTGAATCGAATATCTTGAACTATGAGCCTCACTCAAAATTTCTTCCTTAATTTCTTGTACTGGCGGAACCCAAATTCTGCTTTCAAATCTCAATATTCCTTCCTTATCCATCTTAAATCTTAGTTCGGTTCCTTCAGATATCTTCGCTGTTACCTTTTTGCATTCATCATCCTGAAGCTGAGCCTCCTTCACTCTATCTAGTAGAGTTGTACCAGATTGCATCTGAAATAGCTTCTCATCAATCTCCATAGGATACTTCACTTCTAACTCCAGTTTCTCCATATCTGCAATTAGCTCCTGCTGAGCAGTTAACATCATCAATTTCTCACGACCCTTTCTACTTAAGGCGTCGGCAACCACATTAGCCTTACCCGGATGATATAAAATCTCACAGTCATAATCCTTGATTAATTCCAACCATCTTCTTTGACGCATATTCAAATCTTTCTGTGTAAAAATATATTTCAGACTCTTGTGGTCCGTATATATTTTCACACTTTTCCCCGTATAGATAGTGCCTCCAAATTTTCAAAGCAAAAACAACTGCAGCTAACTCCAAATCATGGGTTGGGTAACCCTTCTCGTAATCCTTCAACTGCCGTGATGCATACGCAATGACTTTGCCGTTTTGCATCAGCACACAGCCAAGTCCTTTATGTGACGCATCGCTAAAAATAACAAAATTTCCTGTATCATCTGGAAGAGATAACACAGGCGCTGTACTCAACCTCTTCTTTAATTCTTGAAAACTCTTCTCACACTTCTCCGTCCAAACAAATTTCACAGCTTTTCGAGTTAAATTCGTTAACGGAGTTGCGATCTTAGAAAAATCTTGTATGAATCTTCTATAATATCCTGCTAATCCAAGAAAACTTCTTACTTCTGACGGCGTTCTCGGCTGATCCCAGTTAATCACAGCTTCTACTTTGGATGGATCTACCGAAATTCCATCTTTATCGATTACGTGACCAAGAAATTGTACTCTCTCGATCCAGAATTCGCATTTCGAAAATTTAGCATACAACTTCTCCCTTCTCAATACTTCCAACGTTAACCTCAAGTGTTCTTCATGTTCCTCTTTGGTTTTGGAATATACCAAAATGTCATCTATAAATACCACCACGAATTTGTCCAAAAACGGCTTGAATACACCATTCATTAGTCCCATAAATGCTGCAGGAGCATTCGTAAGACCAAACGACATTACTAAAAACTCATAATGACCATATCGCGTTCGGAACGCTGTCTTCGGTACATCCTTTGGCCTCACCTTCAGTTGGTGATAACCACTCCTCAAGTCAATCTTGGAAAAGTATTTTGCTCCCTTCAATTGATCAAACAGATCATCGATCCTCGGTAATGGATATTTGTTCTTAATCGTGACCTTATTTAATTCTCTGTAGTCAATGCGGAGCCTCATCGATCCGTCCTTCTTTTTCACGAACAACACCGGCGCTCCCCACGGCGATACGCTCGGTTGAATGTACTTTTTGTCCAACAATTCTTGTAGTTGTACCATTAATTCCTTCATCTCTACTGGCGCCATTCGGTATGGTGCCTTCGATATTGGAGCAGTTCGGGCACCAAATCAATCACAAAGTCTACTTCTCTATCTGGAGGAAGTCCTGGTAAATCGTCTGGAAATACATCGACGAAATCCCTCACAATCGGTATCTCCTCTACCTTCGGGTTCTCTTTTCGACTGTCGACTATGTAAGCTAAATATCCTACACAGCCTTGTCTTAATAACTTCCTGGCCTGCAACATCGTCAGACAACTCGCTTGTCTAGGCGACTTGCTACCATAAAACACAACCTTTGAAGGAGTCATAAGGTTAATACGCTTCTTTTGGCAGTCAATTACAGCCCCATAATTGGATAGCCAATCCATACCCAATATAACGTCGAATTCCCCCAATTGAATAGGGATAAGATCTACGTTCATGATATTACCCTTAATATCCACTCTACAATTCTTATACACATGCTTAACAGGAATTATCTCTCTATTCGCAATTTCTATAATCATAGGATATTCCAATTCATCCTTAAGCAAATCTAAACTATTAGCAAAGTCATCGGATATAAAGGAACAAGTAGCACCCGAATCAAATAAAACGTAAGCATTAATTTCATTGATCGGAATGATACCTGACACCACATCACGAGACTGGATTGCATCCTGCACCGTCATATTGAAAGTTCTGGCGGTTGGTCTATTTGCTGCAGGTGGTCCGGTGATGGTTAAGGTATTTCCACTGCTATTTCCCCCCGGTTTCCTCCTTGTCCTGATCCTCCCGATCCCTTTTGGGACAGTCTCTTGCTAAATGATCTTTCGAACCACAGTTGAAACAAGCACCCTTCTTTGGGTTTGGACAATTTGGTGCTATGTGGCCTTCCTGACCACAATTGTAGCACACTCTCTTTCCCTTCAAACAAACTCCTAGATGTGCCTTGCCGCAAGTCAGACATGCTTCTATCTTCTTTTTCTGCCCTCCGTGTTGACTTCCAGCTGTCGAGTTATCCGTCCACTTCCTCTTCTGATTATTATTATTCCCAGTATTACTTCCACCAGTCTTGTTATTACCTTCATTCACACTCTTTTTCTTTTTCTGTTCTTGGCTGTACTTAGTCACTGCATCACTTCCTCCTTCCGCGAGAATGGCCTTTTCCAAAACTCCCGCAAACGTGTTAAGTTGAAACATTGATACCTTGCTGTATACCCAAGGCTTCAGTCCTTGTTCGAATCGTCTGGCTTTCCTCTCGTCAGTGTGTACTTGATACGGGGCAAACCTTGCCAACTCATCGAATTTAGCCGCGTATTCATGCACGCTCATGTTTCCCTGTTTCAATTCCAGAAATTGCACCTCCATCTGATTCTGCGAACTAGCTGGGAAATACATTTCGAAAAACATCTCTTTGAATCCCTCCCACGTAATTACACCTTCACCTCCTCGCATCTTGTTTGCCTGCCACCAGTAGCTAGCCTCAGACTTCAGCATAAATGTCGCAAAAACGGTCTTCTGATCTTCTCGAACCCTAGCAACGTCGAAAACCTTCTCCATTTCCATCACCCACGTTTGAGCCTCGATCGGGTTTCTGGAACCTTTGAACTCTGGCAGTCCCACCGCCTTAAAATCTTTAAACGTTGTGCTAGGTGAGCTTGCGGTTGGTTATTCATGACTCCAGTTAGTAAATTAACTAGCTGTTGAACTGGATTAACATTGGCATTATTGTTATTATTGGTTGACCCTTCCTGAGCCGGTTGACGTTGTTGTCTTCTCCTTGGCGGCATTTTTCTGTTAAATAAACGTTTATTAGAACTTTATTTATTTCTCTGCATAGTTAAGACATTACTCAACAATTTTAACATATCACTTAACACATCATCTCAAACAACTTGATATCTTTTCATTCAAATAAAAGTTTTAACATTAAACTATATCATACTGCTATTTACATCATCTATCCTGGAATAAAGAATCCACAGGATTTAAAACATTCAAATATTAACATATTCCTTAGTTCATAAACACATCAGAATTTACATAAAACTATATAAGTCTTTCACATAAATAAACAGATTCTATTCCTGTCTTCCAAGGTGCTCAATAGCCTTGCCACGCTCCTCATTCATGATACGAGACATCGTCTTGCGATCCAATATATATGATGGAAGTCCTTCAAACTGGATGGGGTACCTTAACACTCGCTCTTGAACCTCATCCATCACATGATTAAGTGTGGCGTACGTGTCTTCAAGCTTTGCCTTCTTTGCACGACTATCATTTTCTGCACGATCAGCTCGATGTGATTCACTTACCCATCCTTCCTCTGCTATTTTCAGTCTTCCGAAGTTTCCTTCAGTTCCTTCTTCAGCTTCTCTATCTCCTCGGTTTTATATTCGGTTTGACCCTTCTCATGAATTAGATCCCACTCCACGTTTCCTAAACGTGTATGAAGGGTCACAATCTCTCTATCCTTCTCCTCTAAAGTAGACTGCTGAACAGTCGCTCGCTCAGTCAATTCCTGAACCTCATCTTGTAACTCCACGTTACAATCATAAAGTGTGTCATACATCTCAGCATCAACAGTGTACCGTGGTAGCTCCTCTTCTTCTTCCTCCTCATCAAACTCCTCCTCAGGACCCTCCTCAGGATCAATCTCAGGTTCATGCTCCTGACCAACAACGGTGATCAATGGAGATGAAACCCTCTGCACCAGCTGCTCCCTAACGACATGAATGTCTCGGGGCTCCTCCTCAGTCAGTCCTATAAGTACACGAGATCCCTCCTCAGTAGGTACTATAGGTAAATGGGGTCCCTCCTCAGTTTGACTAGCTTCTCCATCATTCGTCATCCTGACAACAAAATT
Source organism: Panax notoginseng (assembly GCA_016801055.1). Classification (NCBI taxonomy): domain Eukaryota; kingdom Viridiplantae; phylum Streptophyta; class Magnoliopsida; order Apiales; family Araliaceae; genus Panax; species Panax notoginseng. The sequence goes on along the minus strand of CM029012.1, from coordinate 146,153,222 downwards.
TTAAGTTTTAGTTACTAAGTCATACTATCTAACGCATACTTAACACATAAACACATAATGTATTTTATTATCTTCAATGAATTACAAAAATTCATTTCTTAGAACTCGATAAGAGTTTTCAATTACTATCTTCTTCTATAAGGCTACTACCTAAGGTTGTTTCCCCCACCTAAGGTTCATAACCTACAGCTCTGATACCAACTTGTGACACCCCCAAATCCGAGTACTTCGATTCCACGGGATTTGGTGTTCACTGTACAAGCATCATCTATATATCTACCCATAAATAATATCAAACCAAACAATAGATAGAAATCATAATAAAATCTATTCCCTTAAGGGTTACATCAACTGAATCATAAATAAATCCCAGTTACTCTAACCTTAAAACATCTGTGCGGAATTCTAAACGAATAAGTCTTAACATCAACATAACTCAAGTCTTAAATAAATACATCAATTAATAAATAACAGGTCTTCATCATTTGCTAACTTTGCCCTTGCCCTTACTAGTGGAGGGTTCATCGCTTCTTTCATTCTTAACTGCAATGTTATTATTAAGCAAGAGTGAGCACAAATGCCCACAAGTATAAAAAAATGAAACAACAGTATAACAACATGCGAATAATCAACGACATCTGAATAAAGCTCAACTTTTGAATCAAGAATAAATAACATGAATCAAAAGAATACTGAGGGTCATAAGACCTTGAACTATGTCCTAGGTTAACAAGGGTTATACTTGAAACCTTTAACAGTCATAAGACTATGGACCTTCTTCTCGTACTTAGGGGGATCAGCCCTTAGTACCATACTGTGCACAATATCTTAACGCTAACGCATAAGTGAATCCCTTTTCAGGGTTGTTCATCTCAGTTTGACATTCGAGTTCGCACCAAAGGAAGTTTGGTTTGGATAATTCAATAAGGGTTCTGAAATTCAGAACGTTCATCAACTAAGGACTAGCTAAATCATTAAGATTCACTAGTCTAAAAAGGTTCAACAATAATGATATTCGATTTGAATAATAATCTCAAATGTATACAATAGAACAATTATTGTATAATTGAATCATGCTTTGAAAGATAATCAATCTTTAATATAATACTTGAACTTGAATAATAATTTAAGCTTAAGTAAATTGCTCAATGTAAAAATAGAGTTAAGAAACTTGCTCAATTTAAGAGTTTAAGTTTAGGAGACTTGCCTCGCGTGTAGATTATACTTTAACTAATCACGTTCTTTGAAATAAATCCTACATACCATTCACATTCAATACCAGTTAATTATTAACTAATCATCATAACTTATTCTCGTTGTCTACTTTAATAATTGACTAACTTAGTCAAATCATCACGTTGACACCTAATTTGTTCGTCATGAATGAATAACTAATTATGTATTTAATAATACAATTCACATGTAATTATGTTATTTACATGCTAAACAAATATTTTATCATCATATAATATTTCTAACATATTTACATGTTCATTATTTTAATACACTAACCCATTGTTAGACTTAGAAAATTTAAAAGCTCATTTTTTTTTTCCAGTTCGCGAAGAACACAGAATTCAGCGAAAATAATTACTACAAAATCATTAATTCTCCAAATTAAACATACCCACATGTTGGAATTCATATATAATTAATACCCAATATTTATATACTGACAAAACTAATTTTAAAAACTTAATAACATATTTAAAGCCTAACAATTCACTGACTTTGATGTTCATGAAGTTTTAGAAAACTTTATGTGAAAATTCTCCCTACGAATTCGTTACAACACCGAATTCGTTCGTTTAAGGCTTAAACTCTTTGTATTAACATGCATAACAACATACAAGTCCAAAATTTAGGGATAATATATAATCAATACATTAATTATCACATATATGGCCATATGGCCATATCACGTACTCTGTTTATTTTGAAAAACATACGTACGACATGCTTTCATGAAACTGATCACATGGCTTACATGGTATATATAATTAAACACTATTTGGTATAACATAACACACATATATAAAGTTATACTCATCTCATATACCAAACACAGAGATTTTTTAGAAAACTGTGAAAGTCATTTTATGAAAACCTAAAAGACGTAAATGTAGAAATTGGGTTTGGAGAGAATTACCCAGAGTATAAGATGATCAGATAACCCTTTTTGCAATAACCTGCAATTACACACTCACAAATTCTCTCAAAAATTCTCACCTTCTCTCTGAACTCTCTCTGAAAATAATGCCAGACTTAGGAAATTATGAAGAAGAAGAAGGAAGCGTCGAAGAAATAAAACTGACGCGATGTGGTCAGTTGCCCAGTCATGGGTTAAGTGCCCATAACCTCTCTTAGTGCCATGTTTGGCTTAGCAAATAAATTCAAAGCTCATTATTTTAATAAACCTTTTATTATATAGTTTAATAAATGTCACACTCCTTATAAAATAACTCTAATATTTTATTTAATTTATTATAAATAAAATATAATATTTTCTCATAAATTCATATAGTCACATAATTAGTTTTTCTCATTAATAAATAATAACAATTTATTAAATCTCTAATTAATAATTAGATTAATTAAATAACATCATGCTTAATTAAATAACTTATTTAATTCGACAAGCTCACATAATTACATACTTGAATAATAATTATTCTCCACATTAATTTAATAAATGTAACACATATAATTAAATTAATCTACCACAATTGCATCGATTAATTATTAAATCTAATAATTAAATCATCGAAAAATATTTATTTACTTCAATAAGTATTTAAAATAATTTACAAAATTCTCGTTCGTCACATCTTTCCCCCCTTAAAAGGATTCTGTCCCCAGAATCACGGCTCAATAATTTCGACCCGTTACAGATCTCTACTTTCTCCCCATACAGGTAGTGTCTCCAGATCTTCAACGCAAAAACGACTGCTGCCAACTCCAAATCATGAGTAGGATAATTCCTCTCATATTCTTTGAGTTGTCGCGAGGCATAGGCTATGACTTTCCCATGTTGCATGAGAACACATCCTAACCCTTTGCCTGAAGCATCGCTGTAGATAACAAATCCATCCGAACCAGATGGTATTGTCAGAACAGGTGTCGAAATGAGTCTCCTCTTGAGTTCTTGAAAACTCTTCTCACATTCCTCACTCCATACGAATTTTATATCTTTCCAAGTCAGCTGAGTTAACGGAGTAGCGATTCGAGAAAATCCTTCAACAAATCTCCGATAATAACCAGCTAAGCCCAGAAAGCTACGTACTTCGATTACTGACTTAGGTTGCTCTCAACTGTGACTCATATCACAATCTTGGATAGTACGTCACAATAACACCTATCAGTTTACTACCGCATGAATATGGCATCCCCGACGGAGAGTTTGGCTTCAGTGCATTCCGCAAAGGAAGTCACCAGATATAGGCTCGGGTACAAACTTCTACAGTTAGGTTTTTAACTCCTGAAGTTCAATAGGAGCAATTCGATATGAGATTTTAGAAGTGGATTTTGTACCGGATTCAAAGATGATACAAAATTAAATATCACGCTCTAGAGGTAGGCCAAGAAATTCTTCAAGAAATACGTCAGGAAATATTATTCAAATCTGACGTGTTTTTGTTCAAATCCATAACATGGGCTAAGAAAGCTTGACATCCGTTTTTCAATAAACGAATAGCTTTGTGGCTTGATACGACAGTGACTGATTTTAGTGGTTTAGTAGTTTGAATTCGTATGACAGGTTGGTTAGGAATATGAAAACTAACAACCTTACGAAAACAATCAATTTTAGCATGATGAGTGGTTAACCAATCAATTCCTAAAATCACATCAAAAGCAATTATCTTTAAAGAGATAAGGTCAACAGGTAATGTGATTGTGCCAATTTGGATTAAGCAAGATTTATAAACTGTAGATGTAATGAAAGTTTCTCCTAACGGAGTCTCCACAGATAGGTCAAAGTCTAATTTCTCCGGAGTCAAGTTTAAACGTTGAGCACAAGTAGGAGAGATAAATGAATGGGTAGAACTGGAATCTAATAAGGTATAGACTTCGCAAAAATTTATAATTAACTAACCCGTGCTAACTTCGTTCGGGTTCCTCGCATTCTGACCAGTCACGAAAAATGCTCTTCCAGGAACCGTTGATTTCGACTTATCTGGGACAACTTTTGGAGTCACCATCCCCGCTGAACTTGGTTTTGCTACAGAACACTCTCGAGCTATATGACCCTCCTTTCTATAGTTATAACATACCTTGGATTGTTGTGGGCAGTTTGGGCTGATATGTCCCTCTTTCCCACATTTGTAACATACGACCGGTGGTCGTTCTCCTCCCCTAGAAACAGTTGATGTTTGTGCTGACGTCTTCACGTTATCATTGTTGTACCTTCTCTTCTTGAAATCTCCTCCTGACTCGCTCCTTCTATTATCATGACCACGATTACCACCAGAGTGGTTACCGCTTTTGTCCGAATGTTTTCCTCCCTGCTGGTTTTCATTGCTTCGATGACTGCCGCCACCGGTATGGCCCTGGTTGTGGTCCCTCGGTTGCACATACTCATTATCTCGCTCTAATAATTGAGCCCTGTTTACAACATCTGAATATAAAGAAAATTTATGAGAGATAAGATATTGCTGAATCTCGGGTTTTAGACTCTCAGAAACATCCTTGTCATTCGTTCCTCATTTTCGACCAAATGAGGTGCAAACCTGGATAACTCTGCAAACTTCGCCTCGTACTGGGACACCGTCATGTTGTTTTGTTCTAGTTTGATAAACTCCACCTCCTTCATATGACGAATACTTTCAGGAAAGAACTTGTCATTGAACAGTTTTTGGAATGTTTCCCAAGACATGTTGAGTGCGTCAGGCTGGGAACGCTTCACAGACTCCCACCAGTAGTCCGCCTCACCGCGGAATATAGAGGTGGCGAATGGAACCTTCCGTTCCTCCGTGCATCCCAAGACATCGAATATCTTGGTAATTTGCTTGACCCACGTTTCCGCCATAATCGGATCCGGCTTTCCCTTAAATTCTGGTGGTCCCAATTCTTTGAACTGCTTAGCTGTGACAAACTGCGCGTTATATTTCTACCCGTATTCTGCACACGAGTCTCCCTCGTCTGATTTTGTATGAAATGCAAAAAGCTCCTAAACATTCCATCATTCATCGTTTGCTCGGTAATGTTATTTACAGGAGGAATATTGTCTTTCTGTTGCACGTTCCCCTGGGTGGTGATCAAAGGCGTCTCCACGGTCTTAATAATGGAGTAAATCAGACCGTGGAGACGCCTTTGATCACCACCCAGGGGAACGTGCAACAGGAAGGCAATATTTCTCCTGTAAATAACGTTACCGAGCAAACGATGAATAATGGAATGTTTAGGAGCTTTTTGCATTTCATGCAAAATCAGACGAGGGAGACTTGTGTGCAGAATACGGGTGGAAATGATAACACGCAGTTTGTCACAGCTAAGCAGTTCAAAGAATTGGGACCACCAGAATTTTAGGGAAAGACGGATCCGATCATGGCGGAAACGTGGGTCAAACAAATTACCAAGATATTCGATGTCTTGGGATGCACGGAGGAACAGAAGGTTCCATTCGCCACCTTTATGTTCGCGGTGAGGCAGACTACTGGTGGGAGTCTGTGAAGCGTACCCAGCCTGACGCACTCAACATGTCCTGGGAAACATTCCAAAAACTGTTCAATGATAAGTATTTTCCTGAAAGTATTCGTCATATGAAGGAGGTGGAGTTTATCAGACTGGAACAAAACAACATGACGGTGTCCCAGTACGAGGAAAAGTTTGTAGAGTTATCTAGGTTTGCACCTCATTTGGTCAAAAATGAGGAACGAATGACAACGATGTTTCTGAGAGGTCTAAAACCCGAGTTCGGTAATATCTTATCTCTCATAAATTTTCTTTATATTCAGATGTTGTAAACAGGGCTCAATTATTAGAGCGAGATAATGAGTATGTGCAACCGAGGACCACAACCAGGGTCATACCGGTGGCGGCAGTCATTGAAGCAATGAAAACCAGCAGGGAGAAAAATATTCGGATAAAAGCGGTAACGACTCTGGTGGTAATCGTGGTCGTAATAATAGAAGGAGCGAGTCGGGAGGAGATTTCAAGAAGAGAAGGTACAACAATGATAACGTGAAGACGTCAGCACAAACATCAACTGTTTCTAGGGGAGGAGAACGACCACCGGTCGTATATTACAAATGTGGAAAAGAGGGACATATCAGCCCAAACTGCCCACAACAATCCAAGGTATGTTATAACTGTGGAAAGGAGGGTCATATAGCTCGAGAGTGTTCTGTAGCAAAACCAAGTTCAGCGGGGATGGTGACTCCAAAAGTTGTCCCGGATAAGTCGAAATCAACGGTTCCTGGAAGAACGTTTTTCGTGACTGGTCAGAATGCGAGGAACCCGAACGAAGTTAGCACGGGTTAGTTAATTATAAATTTTTGCGAAGTCTATACCTTATTAGATACCAGTTCTACCCATTCATTTATCTCTCTTGCTTGTGCTCAACGTTTAAACTTGACTCCAGAGAAATTAGACTTTGACCTATCTGTGGAGACTCCGTTAGGAGAAACTTTCATTACATCTACAGTTTATAAATCTTGCTTAATCCAAGTTGGCACAATCACATTACCTGTTGACCTTATCTCTTTAAAGATACTTACTTTTGATGTGATTTTAGGAATTGATTGGTTAACCACTCATCATGCTAAAATTGATTGTTTTCGTAAGGTTGTTAGTTTTCATATTCCTAACCAACCTGTCATACGAATTCAAACTACTAAACCACTAAAATCAGTCACTGTCATATCAAGCCACAAAGCTATTCGTTTATTGAAAAACGGATGTCAAGCTTTCTTAGCCCATGTTATGGATTTGAACAAAGACAAGTCAGATTTGAATAATATTTCTATTGTTAGAGAATTTCCCGATGTATTTTCTGAAGAACTTCCTGGTCTACCCCCAGAACGTGAAGTTGAATTCTTTATTGACCTTGAACCCGGTACAAAGCCCATTTCTAAAAATCCATATCGAATGGCTCCTATTAAACTTCAGGAGTTAAAAGTCCAACTACAGGAGTTGTTAGACATCGGTTTTATTCGTCCTAGTACGTCTCCTTGGGGTGCTCCTGTTTTATTTGTAAAGAAGAAAGACGGGAGTATGCGACTTTGTATCGAGAATTGAATCATGTCACTATCAAGAATAGGTATCCGCTACCTCGCATTGATGACCTGTTCGACCAGTTACAAGGAACACAATTCTTTTCAAAGATCGACCTTCGTTCTGGATATCATCAGCTGAAGATTAAAACTGAGGATATTCCAAAGACTGCCTTCAGAACTCGGTACGGGCATTATGAATTCTTAGTAATGTCTTTTGGATTGACTAATGCTCCTGCTACCTTCATGGATATGATGAACCGTGTATTTAAAGAATATTTGGATCAGTTCGTTGTTGTCTTTATTGATGACATCCTCATCTATTCCAAAAGCCGTGAAGATCATGAGCGCCATTTGAAACTGGTACTGCAAAGGCTTCGTGAAAATAAGCTATATGCCAAATTGAAGAAATGTGAGTTCTGGCTTGAGGAAGTAGCATTCCTTGGGCACGTGGTGTCAAAACATGGAGTATCTGTCGACCCGGCGAAGATTGAAGCCATACAAAGTTGGGAGCAACCGAAGTCGGTAACCGAAGTACGTAGCTTTCTGGGCTTAACTGGTAACTATCGGAGATTCGTGGAAGGATTTTCTCGAATCGCTACTCCATTAACTTAGCTGACTCGGAAAGATACAAAATTCTTATGGAGTGAGGAATGCGAGAAGAGTTTCCAAGAACTCAAGAGGAGACTCATTTCGGCACCTGTTCTGACAATACCATCTGGTTCGGATGGATTTGTTATTTACAGCGATGCTTCAGGCAAAGGGTTAGGATGTGTTCTAATGCAACATGGGAAAGTCATAGCCTATGCCTCACGACAACTCAAAGAATATGATGGGAATTATCTTACTCATGATTTGGAGTTGGCAGCAGTCGTTTTTGCGTTGAAGATCTGGAGACACTACCTGTATGGGGAGAAAGTGGAGATCTATACAGATCATAAAAGCCTCAAATATTTCTTCACCCAAAAGGAACTCAACATGCGGCAGCGACGTTGGCTCGAGTTGTTGAAAGATTACGATCATACCATCCAATATCATCTTGGAAAAGCAAACGTAGTAGCTGACGCATTGAGTAGAAGATCATATGCTGGTACGAGTGCAATGTTGTTAACACAAAGGCCCATTTTGTATGACTTGCAAAGGATGGAGATAGAGATGAAGGCTCCAAGTACCCACATGATGATATCAAATATATGAGTAGAACCGACTTTAATCGATAAAGTTAAAGCTGCTCAAGCTACGGACATGGAGCTGATGCGTATGAAGAAGAAAGTGCAAGAAGGTGCTATTCCAAAAGCAAGAATCGATGAAGAAGGAATACTTCGGGTCAACTCCAGACTTTGTGTTCCTAACGATTTTGACTTGAAGCATAGAATAATGATGGAGGCACACAACACACCGTTTGTAATCCATCTTGGGAGTACCAAAATGTATCACGATCTTCGACATACATTTTGGTGGAGCAATATGAAAAGAGAGATCGCAGAGTTTATCTCGAGATGTTTAACTTGTCAACGTGTAAAAGCGGAGCATCAAGTACCAAAGGGTCCATTGCAACCACTTGAGATTCCAAAATGGAAGTGAGAACACATTACTATGGATTTTGTTACGGGTCTTCCCAAGGTTTCTCAAGGTATAGATGCGATTTGGGTTATTGTTGATAGATTAACCAAGTCCTCTCATTTCTTGCCGATACGTGAGACTTATTCCCTTGAACGTCTTGCTAGTATGTACGTGAACGAGATTGTGAGATTGCATGGCATGCCAGTATCCATAGTTTCATATCGTGACCCAAGATTCACTTCACGATTTTGGGTTAGCTTGCAGAAAGCTATGGGCACGGATTTACGATTCAGTTCGGCATACCATCCTCAAACGGACGGACAATCAGAGAGGACTATTCAAACTCTTGAAGATCTATTAAGACTTTGTGTCCTAGATCTCAAAGGGAGTTGGGATAAGTACCTACCATTGGTGGAATTCTCCTACAACAACAGTTATCAGGCGAGCATAGGTGCGGCTCCATTCGAGGCGTTGTATGGAAGAAAATGTCGTTCTCCAGTATGCTGGGACGAGGTGGGTGAAGCAACATTGTTGGGACCAGAGTTGGTACGCATTACTACAGAGAAGATCCAAACGATTCAACAACGTATACAAACGGCACAGGATCGACAAAAGAGTTATGCGGATCTTCATCGGAAGGACGTGGAATTTAATATTGGGGATCATGTATTATTACGTGTTGCACCATGGAAGGGAGTTACAAGATTTGGGAAGAGAGGAAAGCTCAATCCAAGATTTGTTGGTCCATTTGAGATTCTTGAGCGAATAGGAAATGTGGCATATAGACTCGCATTACCTCCAAGCATGTCTCGTGTTCATAATGTTTTTCACATATCTATGCTTCGTAAATATGTTAAAGACCCGAACCACATTATTGAGTTAGAACCAGACGAGATAGCTGAAGATTTAGCGTACGAGGAGGTACCTGTTAAGATATTGGATAGGAAAGAGCATATCCTACGCACGAAGGTTATACCACAAGTTAAGGTTTTGTGGAGAAACCATGCTATTGAAGAAATGACCTGGGAGTTAGAATCAGAAATGAAAGCGAGGTATCCTCATCTTTTTGAAACATCAGGTACATACGTCAATTTCGAGGACGAAATTTCATAAGGAGGGGAGGTTGTAAGACCCCAACTTATTAATGAATAAAATCAAATTTTTTCTAAATATTATTGTGAATAATAAGGGGTTAATTTGATATAATACTTTGGTTATGGGTGAAATGTGCAAATTTTGCAAAATAAGCAAGTGGTTATAAAATATTCATTTTGTCGGGGAATATTCGTTTGGTCGTGGAATATTCTTGCTGTCGGGGAATATTCGTACGACGGCGCAGCCTTGTGTGGGCCCCATAACGGAAAAACGATTGGATGAAGAAAACGACAAGTATACGTTATTTATAAATAACGGCGTTGTTGTTACCGTTAATACTGTTGGAATACCCGGTGGTTAAAATACAGTAGCACACGGTATTGCACCAATTATTGATTCTTACGTAAGAAGGCACTACTCAATAATTGTTACAGTAGTTATTGTTCAATATTTTATTTTATTGATTCAATAATTGTTGCGTCGATATTTTATATTATTATTATTTCAATAATTGTTGCTGCATAGCATTTTCCACTATCAGATCAATAATTCATATTATTTGAATAATATTATTAGATAACATTATTGGTAATGTCTAGAAAGTTCTGTCTAAGGAGAGGTTTGGTCATCTAATTGCGCGCCAGTAAGGAGAAATCCTTATTGGAAAGCCCCCCTCTTTCCTGGGAACGGCCTGGTTGTCATAAATGTGATTCTGTAATATTATTTGTGAATAATTAATTATTGATTCATATGATAAGAAAATATTTATTTTATGTGGATATAAATGTTGGAAATATTTATTGTGGTTAAAAATGAAGGAGTTAGTGTTGAGGTGTTTTATCAGTATTTTTATCGGAATGGAGGTATTAAAAATCAAATCAGAGTTTTTGAGAAATATTGCGGGTGTTATAATTTTTAATCCGACCGTTGGATCGTGGTAATTTTTGGAAATGTTATACATATATAAGTTGAGTATATGTCCACAAATTTTGAACCGTTAAAAATAAACGTATGATTTATTATGAATTTTACGAGATGACTGGTTCAGAAATTGTTGAATTTTCGGAGTTTATTATTTTGATGGAAAATTCTAGAATTGGTGGGCCCCACTTGTGGTTGGTGAAGAAATGTGCTGAATTATATTTCAAATGTGGTGGGTGGGAATAGTAGCAGGTAAAGCCATCAGGTTGCAGGTCAAACCTACTAAAATTTTCCTATAAATAGAGGGCTAAGTTATAATTGAAAATCACACCAGAAACAAGTTTTCTCTCTTTCTCTCTCTAGATTATTGAGTGTATTTTGTGAGTATTTAGATACTTTGAGAGTTTTTATTCATCAGAGCAAGTTTCTTTCAGCCTTATACCGGTATTCCGACCAGAAGTACTGATATCTTGAGGCAAGGAATATTATTTTCTTCTTAATGATATTATTTTCTTCAATATCATTATGCTGAAATATTGATATGAGTTTTTATCAAATTTGAAACTTTTTGTGTCGGGATTACTATTTACGTATACGGCACTATTCACGTATACGGTACTATTCACGAATACGGCACTATTCACTGAAAAATAAAAATTTTCCCTTTTTGTCCAAGATGTCTATTATGGTTACTATCTTTGATTGTATCCATGTTTTGATCTTTATTTTTGAATTCTGCTTCACAATTAATTATTATGAAGTATTATTGATCTTGGATAAACTGTTATACGAATCCCTAATATTTGTCCTTCTGTCTTACTGGATTCGTTCTCTTTAAGATATTTTCCATCATCCTCAGTCCTAAATGATGATATTACTGAATATCTTTGGCCTGTAGTGCAAAGATGTATGATTACTTGATGAATATCTTTGGCCTGTAGTGCAAAGATGAACATGTGTTGAGATGAACATGACTGACAGGTGATACAAATGAATATCTTTGGCCTGTAGTGCAAAGATGAATATTTGGATAAAGATGATTATTAATTGATGTTACAGGGATAAAATATTAATGATGGACTTTTAAATCTTAGAAGATAGTAGAATTCTTTCTCTACTTGACTCTTCTAATGGTTTGCTGTTTCCGCTGCAGTTGTTGATCTAAAACTTGTTGTCGATTATGTTCTATCAGATTTTTTTCTGTTGAAGACTAACAATAATTTGTTGTATATTATCTTAGTCATAATATTCTTTACTGGGCTAGTTGAGCTCACCCTTTTCCTTTTTGTTCCATTTTTCTTCTCAGGAGGTGAGAACATAGCAGGATCTAGTCGGGGTATGGAGTGATGGTTCTAGAAAGATGTTTTAGCAGTCGTCACTATTTCTGTAAAATAGTGTTTGAATAATTGTAACGAGAATTTATTTGAGTGTGGATATTGTCCAGAAGATAATATTTGTATTTAAACTCACAGTATGTGTTGTCGTATTTTGCACGATAATTGTATTATTGAAGTTGTAGTTTACTTTCTGTACCATATATTTGGCGACTCAGAATGGGTGTTGTATACCTATTTTTGGGGCGTCACATATTGTCTAGAAGACAGTATTTGTATTAAAACTCACAGCTCTCTTGTCGTATATTAATGATTGTATTTGTATTCTGTATCATGTATTTGGCGACTCAGAATAGGTGATGTATACCTATTTTAGGGGCGTCACAGTTGGTATCAGAGCTTAGGGATACGATCCCTAATTAAGATGTGAGACTAGAACTAGGAGGAGAGAGACGGGGAATTCCTTCGCCAGTATGACCTACCTAAGTTTATTTGGTATTTAATTGGTCGGTCAGAGTATAGAGATAATATGTGATATGTTATTTAACCCTTATTTTGTGGCAGTATTTGAAAATGACATCCGAGAATGTTGAGAATAGCAATGGAGCATAGGCGACCGTTGATTCACCACATATCAATAATCAGAATAATGTGCATCAAGAAGGCGATAATCCTCATGCAAACAACAACACTAACCAAATGATGAATGATGGAATGTTCAGAGGCTTTATGCAATTCATGCAATAGCAGGCGAGAGCGGCTCCTGTCCAAAATATAGGTAGAAACACTGAAAACTCTCGGACGGTCACCGCTAAACAGTTCAAGGAGCTGGGACCACCGGAGTTTATTAGAGAACCAAAACCACTTAAGGTGGAAACGTGGATAAAGCAGATCACCAAGATATTTGATGTCTTGGGATGCGCCGAGGATCAAAAGGTTCCCTTTGCCACCTTTATGTTGCGAGGAGAGGCAGATTACTAGTGGGAATCGGTAAAGCGTACTCAACCTGCTGCACTGAAGATGTCTTGGGAGAAGTTCTAAGAACTGCTCAATGACAAGTACTTTCCCGAAAGTATTCGTCACATGAAGGAGGTAGAGTTCATCAAGTTGAAGCAGAAAAATATGACTGTGTCGCAGTACGAAGCTAAGTTTGCCGAGCTGTCCCGGTTTGCGTCCCACTTGGTGGATAATGAAGAGAGAATGACGCGGATGTTTTTAAGAAGCCGGAGATTCGTCAACATCTTATTTCTCATAAACTGTGTTTGTATTCAGATGTTGTAAATAGGACTCAGTTAGTGGAGTGCGATAACGAGTCAACGAAACCAAAAGAGAGCAACATGCAAAATGATAATACCAGTGAAAGCAGTCATCGAAGCGGTGACAATAAGCGTGGAGGGAATCAGCAGACCAGAAATGGTAACCACTTCGGTGGTAATCATGGCCAAAACAATAAGAATGGACATTTTAAGAAGAGGAGATTCAACAATGATGGAAAGACGTCTCACCAGCACCCGTGGTTAAGGAAGGAGAACGACCACCGATCATATGCTTGAAATGCGGAGGGGAGGGACACATCAGTCCAAACTGCGCGATGCCATCCAAAACATGTTATAATTGTGGAAGAGAATGTCACCTAGCCCGATTTTGTCGTTCACCGAAGACAAGTTTAGCTAGGATGGAGGCACCAAAGGACGTCCCAAAAAAGTCAAAACCGGTAGTGCAAGGGAGAGCGTTTGTTGTGACTTCCCAGAAAGCAAGGAACCCGAACGAGGTCATCACGGGTAAGCTTATCATAAACTCTAGCGAAGTCTATACCTTATTTGATACCGGTTCTACCCATTCTTTTATTTCTCCTATTTGTGCTCAACGATTAAATTTGACTCCGGAGAAATTAGACTTTGACTTATCTGTGAAAACTCCATTGGGAGAAACCTTCATTACATCCACTGTTTATAAGTCTTGTTTGGTTCAAATCAGTACCCTCACATTACCTGTCGATCTTATTTCATTGAAAATACTTGCATTTGATGTAATTCTAGGGATTGATTGGTTAACTACTCATCATGCAAAAATTGATTGTTTTCGTAAGGTTGTTGGCTTTCATATTCCTAATCAAACTATTATGCGAATTCAAATAACCAAACCATTAAAATCAATCACTGTCATCTCAAGCCATAAAGCTATTCGTTTATTGAAAAATAGATGTCAAGCTTTCTTAGCTCATGTCACGGAACTAAACAAAAATACTTCAGTTTTGAATGATATTTCTATTGTTAATGAATTTCCTGACGTATTCCCTGAAGAACTTCCTGACCTACCCTCAGAGCGTGAAATTGAATTTTGTATCGACCTTGAACCCGGTGCAAAACCCATTTCCAAAGCCCCATATCGAATGGCTCCTATTGAACTTCAAAAGTTAAAGACCCAACTGCAGGAATTGTTAGACATTGGCTTTATTCGTCCTAGTACTTCTCCTTGGGGTGTTCCTGTTCTATTCGTGAAGAAGAAAGATGGGAGTATGTGACTTTGTATTGATTATCGGGAGTTGAATCATGTCACCATCAAAAATAGGTACCCATTGCCACGTATTGATGACCTGTTTGACCAGTTGCAAGGAGCACAATTCTTTTCAAAAATCGATCTTTGTTCTGGATATCATCAGCTGAAGGTTAGAACTGAGGATATTCCAAAGACTGCCTTCAGAACTCGGTACGGGCATTATGAATTCTTAGTCATGTCTTTTGGATTGACTAATGCTCTTGCTTCCTTCATGGATATGATGAACCGAGTATTCAAGGAATATTTGGATCACTTTGTGGTTGTCTTTATTGATGACATCCTTATTTATTCCAAAAGCCGTGAAGATCATGAGCAACACTAGAGGCTGACACTCCAAAAGCTTCGTGAATACAAGCTTTATGCCAAGTTGAAGAAATGAGAGTTCTGGCTTGAGGAAGTAGCATTCCTTGGGCACGTAGTATCAAGTCATAGAATATTTGTTGACCCGGCAAAGATTAAAGCAATTCAAAGCTGGGAGCAACCTAAATCAGTGACCGAAGTACGTAGCTTTCTCGATTTAGCTGGTTATTATCAGAGATTTGTGGAAGGATTTTTTCGAATCGCTACTCCATTAACTCAGCTGACTCGGAAAGATACAAAGTTCAGTTGGAGCGAAGAATGTGAGAAGAGTTTTCAAAAACTCAAGAGGAGACTCATTTCAGCACCTGTTCTGACAATACCATCTGGCTCAGAGGGATTTGTCATCTACAGTGATGCTTCGGACAAAGGGTTGTGATGTGTTATCATGCAACATGGAAAAGTCATAGCCTATGCCTCAAGACAACTCAAAGAATATGAGAGAAATTATCCTACTCACGATCTAGAGTTGGCAGCTGTTGTCTTCGCACTTAAAATTTGGAGGCATTACTTGTATGGGGAGAAAGTGGAGATCTTTAAGGATCATAAAAGCCTCAAATATTTCTTCACTCAAAAGGAACTCAACATGCGACAACGACGTTGGCTGGAACTGTTGAAAGATTATGATCATACCATCCTCGAAAAGCGAACGTGGTAGCTGATGCATTGAGTAGAAGATCATATCCAAGTACGAGTGCGATATTGTCAACGCAAAGGCCCATTTTGTGTGACTTGTAAAGGATGGAGATAGAGTTAAAGACTCTAGGGACCCATGTAATGATGGCAAATATACGAGAAGAACCGACTTTAATTGATAAAGTTAAAGCTGCTCAAGCTACAGACCTGGAGCTGATGCGTATGAGGAAGAAAGTGCAAGAAGGTGCTATGCCGGAAGCAAGAATCAATGAAGAAGGAATACTTCGATTCAACTCCAGACTTTTTGTTCCTAACGACCCTGATTTAAAGTATAAAATCATGATGGAGGCGCACAACACACCGTTTGCAGTCCATCCTGAGAGTACTAAAATGTATCGTGATCTTCGTCATACATTTTGGTGGAGCAATATGAAGAGAGAGATAACGCTGTTTATCTCAAGGTGTCTAACTTGTCAACGAGTCAAAGCGGAGCATCAAGTACCAAAAGGTCCATTGCAACCACTTGAAATTCCAGAATGGAAGTGGGAGCACATTACCATAGATTTTGTTACTGGTCTTCCCAAGGTTTCTCAAGGCATTGATGCAATTTGGGTCATTGTTGATATATTGACCAAGTCTGCTCATTTCTTACCAATACGAGAAACTTATACACTTGAACGTCTTGCTCATATGTACATAAACGAGATTGTAAGACTGCATGGTATGCCAGTATCCATTGTTTCTGATCAAGACATAAGATTCACTTCACGATTTTGGGTTAGTTTACAAAAAGCTATGGGCACGGATTTACAATTTAGTTCGGCATATCATCCCCAGAAGGACGGACAATCAGAGAGGACTATCCAAACTCTTGAAGATTTATTAAGACTCTGTGTTCTTGACTTCAAGGGAAGTTAGGATAATTTCTTACCATTGATGGAGTTTTCCTACAACAACAATTATCAAGCAAGTATTGGCATGGCTCCATTCGAGGCGTTGTATAGAAGAAAGTGTCATTCTCCAGTATGCTGGGAAAAGGTGGGTGAAGCAACGTTGTTGGGACCGGAGTTGGTACGTATGACTACGGAAAAGATTCAAATGATCCGGCAACGTATAAAAACCTCACAAGATCGACAAAAGAGTTATGCTGATCTTCATCGAAAGGACGTGAAATTTGATATAGGAGATCGTGTGTTGTTACGAGTTGGTCTGTGGAAAAGGAGTTACGAGATTTAGAAAGAGAGGAAAGCTCAATCCTAGATTCATTGGCCCATTTTTAATCCTCGATCGAGTAGGAACTGTGGCCTATAGACTCGCTTTACTGCCAAGTATGTCTCGTGTTCATAATGTTTTTCACATATCCATGTTACGTAAATATGTGGAAGACCCGAACCACATTATTGAGTTAGAACCGGACGAAATAGCGGAAGATTTAACGTATGAAGAGGTTCCTGTTCAAATTTTGGATAAGAAGGAACATATTCTACGCTCCAAGGTTATACCTCAAGTCAAAGTTTTGTGGAGAAACCACGATGTTGAGGAAATGACCTGGGAGTTAGAATCTGAAATGAAGTCAAGGTATCCTTACCTCTTCGATATACCAGGTACGTACCCTAATTTCGAGGGAAAAATTTCATAAGAAGGGTAGGTTGTAAGACCCCAACTTTTATAAATAAAGATGAATTTTCTATAAATATCATTTTTGAATATTATGGAGTGAAATTGATATAATGTTATAGTTGTGGGTAATATTTATAAATTTTGTAAAGTACGCAAGTTGTTATATAATATTCGATTGGTCAGGAAATATTCGTTTTAAAACGGAATATTCGTACGACGACACAATCATTGGTGGACCCTACAACGGAATTATTGTCGAATTGAGAAAATGACAAAAATACTTTATAAAAATAACGGCGAAAGTTTTACCATTAATACTGTTGAACTACTCGGTAGTAAAAGTAAAGTAATACGCATGGTTGCATAGTACCACACGGTATTGATTATTGATGCTTATGTGATAAGTCACTCAGTTTTATTTTATTGGTAATATTAATGTAATAAAACAGAAAAACTTTTTATATAAAACAGAATACTTTTATAAAGTTATTCGTTTTATTAGGCTAATAGTAAAATCTTTTTATATAAAACAGAATACTTTTATAAAGTTATCTGTTTTATTAGACAATAATTAGAATATATTATATTTTATTATGCATAGTATTTGCATAGTGCCTGCATAGTAAAATTTTTTATAAAGTTATTCGTTTTATTAGATTATAAATAGAATATATTATATTTTATTTAAAAGATTTTACTTTAAATATGAACCGTCAGATTAAAGTAAATCAATCTAGACCATTCATAAGTTAGTTACTATGCAGTCCATTTTTCTATAAATAGAAGCTCATTCCTTCATTATTTTTTTACGAATTCACTGAAACTCTAGAGAGAGAAACTATAGAGAAAAAGAAAAAAAGTATTCTGCTACTTCACTACTCCGATATCAAGTTTCTTTTACGGTAAGGGATATTATTTATTATACTCCTAAGGAGTATTATTTTCTTTTGTATTCATGAAAAGAACTTCTGTTATTTCATTCTTTATTATCTGCTGGAATAACCAGTATACACGGACTACCCTATACTTGGTGACATTCTTCTATTATTCCGTCTTTATTATTATTCTGTTGGAATATCCTGTCTGTGCATTTTACGCTGGACCTGGTTCCGTCTTTACTATTATTCTGTTGGAATATTCTGTCTGTGCGTTTTACGCCGGACCTGGTTCCATTATTCATTATTCTGTTGGAATGTCCTGTTTGTGCGTTTATGCCGGACCTGGTTCCATTATTTATTATTTTGTCAGAATATCCTGTCGGTGTGTTTACGCATGACCTGGTTCCATTATTTATTTTCCTGTTGGAATAACCTGTCTGTGCGGTCTATCGCATGCATGGTGATTTCTTTTGTTATTCCATTCTTTATTATATTCAGTTGGTTAAAGTTTTGACTTTTATACCCTATGAAATTAGTGAAATATCCTTGATATTTGCGCTTCATCCAGTATCTTTTCATGAAAATATTCTTCCGAGCATTCTTAAATTTTACTCCACAAAGTAGTATCATGTTGACAATTTGGACGTTATTGGTTCCTGGATAAATTAATTCTTGAACTTGTTTTATTAAATTCTTATATCATTGTCATCATCCTCATGTTTATATTCTGTTGAAAGTCATCTGTGGCCTGTAGTGCATAGATGGACTTGGTATGATTATGACCAGGGATTATTCGGTATAATCATGACCGTAATATTTCAAATGATGTGGTAAAAGTCCTCATTGGCCCGTAGTGCATTGATGGACAGTGGTTGACATGATCATGACCATTAATGAATACACAAATATTCTTGGCCCGTAGTGCATGGATAATTGTGGTCGTAATACTAAATAATATCATTAGTCGTAGTGCATGGGTGATTCAATAATGTGGATTATTTTTTAAGCTGAGTCCCAGCAATAAAAGTCATGAAAAACCTTTTAAATCATAGAAGATAGTAGATTTTATTCTCTACTTGACTCTTCTAATGGGTTGCTTGTTCCGCTGCAGTTAAACTTGATGTTTGTTATATTGTATCAGTTTAACACTGTTTAAGGCTAATGATAATTTATTCTGCATTATCTTAGTCATAATATTTCTTACTGGGCTAGTTGAGCTCACCCTTTCTTTCATTGTTCTCTTCAGGAAATGAGAATATAGCTGGGATGAGTCGGGGAACGGAGTGATGGACCAGATGATAGTATTAGTAGTCCTCACTATTCTGTTAAATAGTGTGACAATAAATATAACGAGGACTTATTCTAAGAGTGGATATTTTCTAGAAGACAGTATTTGTATTAAAACTCACAGCACTCTTGTCGTATATTAACGATTGTATTTGTATTCTGTGCCATATATTTGGCGACTAAAAATAGGTGATGTATACCTATTTTGGGGGCGTCACAATAAATAATCCACATCATCCCTGCACTACGGCCAAAGATATTCATTAGTATCACGACCACAAATTATCCATGCACTACGGGCCAAGGATATTTGTGTATTCATCAATGGAAATGATCATGCCAACAATTGTCCATCAATACACTATGGGCCAATGATGACTTTTTATCACATCATTTATAACATTACGGTCATGATTACACCGAATAATCCCTGGTTATAATCATACCAAGTCCATCTATGCACTACATGCCACAGATGACTTTCAACAAAATATAAACATGAGGATGATGAAAGTGATATAAGAATTCAATAAAACAAGTTCAAGAATTAATTTATCCATGAACCAACAACATCTAAATTGTCAACATGATACTGCTTTGTAGAGTAAAATTTAAGATTGCTCAAAAGAATATTTTCATGAAAAAATACTGGATGAAGTGCAGATATCAAAGATATTCCACTAATTTCATGGAGTATAAAAGCCAAAACTTTAACCAACTGAGTATAATAAAGAATGAAATAACAAAAGAATTCACCAAGCATGCGATAGACCGCACAGACAGGTTATTCCAACAGAAAAATAAATAATGGAACCAGGTCATGCGTAAACGCACCGACAGGATATTCCGACAGAATAATAAATAATGAAACCAGGTTCGGCGTAAACGCACCGACAGGGTATTCAAACAGAATAATAAAGACGGAACCAGGTCCGGCGTAAAACGTACAGACATGATATTCCAACAGAATAATAAAGAATGGAATAACAGAAGAATTTCACCAAGTATAGGGTAGCCCGCATATACAGGTTATTCCAACAGAATAATAAATAATGGAATAACAGAAGTTCTCTTCATGAATACAAAACAAATAATACCCCTTATGTAACGACCCCAAAATAGGCCCATTCCATCCAACCCATTCTGAGTCGCCAAATACATGGTACAGAAAATAACTACAACTTTATTACAACAATTGTCGTATTAAATATAACAACACGTATGCTATGAGTTTGGATATAAATATATACCAAATGTGACTCATATCCCAACCGTGGACAGCACCTCACAATGACACCTTACATAAAGGTATAGTCAAAAACTGTTTTAGAAATTAGAATATTTGGGAAGTGCTCAAGGAAACCCTTGTACATGGGAGGCCA
The DNA here is from genome assembly GCA_016801055.1 of Panax notoginseng. Lineage (NCBI taxonomy): Eukaryota > Viridiplantae > Streptophyta > Magnoliopsida > Apiales > Araliaceae > Panax > Panax notoginseng. Next base: position 146,132,379 of record CM029012.1, on the reverse strand, counting down.
TGCTTCTAGGTTGTGATAGATATCATATGGCCACAGAATTATCCTTGATTGACCCAATATACCCCAAAGAAAAATGAGAAGATTACTATCATATTCTTCCCAATTGTGAGTCTTCTCTTGACTTATCATTATCTCCACTGTCTCTAATTGAGAATTATACTTCAAGCAAACACCAAGATTATATAGGTAGTGCTCGTAAATATACTCTGCAAGTCGTTGAGCACAATCCTGTCTTATGATGACACGAGGTTGTATGTCATTAGACATCTTGTATGATAGTGACAAAACACCCTTCCAACGTTGGGTTCGCCTCACCCTATTGGATTCATCAAATATAACTACTAAATGATGACCACCGTTCTATTCCCCTGTTACCCCCGCTCGACTCAGCTACACTCGTATTACCTGAAAGGAATTTTGAAACAGAAAGGTGAGCACAACTAGCTCAGTAAAGAATATCATGACTAAAGATAAATAAATTATCAATAGCCTTCAGCAGTAATAAATCAGAGATTTAGAACATATGGTAAATGATAAAAATTTTCAACCATAGTTGCAGCGGAACGAGTAATCCATTAGAAGAATCAAATAGACCATAAAGTCTATTATCTTGTAAGACCCCAACTTATTAATGAATAAAATCAAATTTTTTCTAAATATTATTGTGAATAATAAGGGGTTAATTTGATATAATACTTTGGTTATGGGTAAAATGTGCAAATTTTGCAAAATAAGCAAGTGGTTATAAAATATTCATTTTGTCGGGGAATATTCGTTTGGTCGTGGAATATTCTTACTGTCGGAGAATATTCGTACGACGGCGCAGCCTTGTGTGGGCCCCATAACGGAAAGCGATTGGATGAAGAAAACGACAAGTATAAGTTATTTATAAATAACGGCGTAGTTGTTACCGTTAATACTGTTGGAATACCCGGTGGTTAAAATACAGTAGCACACAGTATTGCACCAATTATTGATTTTTACGTAAGAAGGCACTACTCAATAATTTTTACAGTAGTTATTATTCAATATTTTATTTTATTGATTCAATAATTGTTGCGTTAATATTTTATATTATTGTTGTTTCCATAATTGTTGCTGCACAGTATTTTCCATTATCAGATCAATAATTCATATTATTTGAATAATATTATTAGATAATATTATTGGCAATGTCTATAAAGTTCTATCTAAGGAGAGGTTTGCTCATCTAATTGCGCGCTAGTAAGGAGAAATCCTTATTGGAAAGCCCCCTCTTTCCTGGGAACGGCCTGGTTGTCATAAATGTGATTCTATAATATTATTTGTGAATAATTAATTATTGATTCATATGATAAGGAAATATTTATTTTATATGGATATAAATGAGGGATATATTTTTGTGGTTAAAAATGAAGGAGTTAATGTTGAGGTTTTTATCAGTATTTTTGTCGGAATGGAGGTATTAAAAATCAGGGTTTTTGAGATATTTTGCGGGGGTTATAATTTTTAATCCGACCGTTGGATCGTGGTAATTTTTGGATATGTTATACATATATAAGTTGAGTATATGTCCACAAATTTTGAGCCGTTAAAAATGAACGTATGATTTATTATGAATTTTACGAGATGACTGGTTCAGAAATTGTTGAATTTTTGGAGTTTATCATTTTGATAGAAAATTCTAGAATTAGTGGGCCCCACTCTTGGTTGGTGAAGAAATGTGCTGAGATTTTTATTCAAATGTGGTGGGTGGGAATAGTATCAGGTAAAGCCATCAGGTTGCAGGTTAAGTCTGCTTCGGCATGCTAACATTTTCCTATAAATAGAGGGCTAAGTTAGAATTGAAAATCACACCAGAAACAAGTTTTCTCTCTTTCTCTCTCTAGATTATTGAGTGTATTTTGTGAGTATTTAGATACTTTGAGAGTTTCTATTCATCAGAGCAAGTTTCTTTCAGCCTTATACCGGTATTCTGACCAGAAGTACTGATATTTTGAGGTAAAGGATATTATTTTCTTCTTGAATGATATTTTCTTCAATATCATTATGCCGAAATATTGATATGAACTTTTTATCAAATTTAAAACTTTTTGTGTCGGGGTTACTATTCACGTACACGTTACTATTCACGTATACGGCACTATTCACCGAAAAATAAAATTTTCCCTTTTTGTCCAAGATGTCTATTATGATTACTATCTTTGATTGTATCCATGTTTTGATCTTTATTTTTGAATTCTGCTTCACAATTGATTATTATGAAGTATTATTGATCTTGGATAAACTGTTATACGAATCCCTACTATTTGTCCTTCTGTCTCATTGGATTCGTTTTCTTTAAGATATTTTTCCTCATCCTCAGTCCTAAATGATGATATTACTGAATATCTTTGGCCTGTAGTGCAAAGATGTATGATTACTTGATGAATATCTTTGGCCTGTAGTGCAAAGATGAACAGGTGTTGAGATGAACATGACTGACAGGTGATACAAATGAATATCTTTGGCCTGTAGTGTAAAGATGAATATTTGGATAAAGATGGTTATTAATTGATGTTACAGGGATAAAATATTGATGATGGACTTTTAAATCTTGGAAGATAGTAGAATTCTTTCTCTACTTGACTCTTCTAATGGTTTGCTGTTTCCGCTGCAGTTGTTGATCTAAAACTTGTTGTCGATTATATTCTATTAGATTTTTCCCTGTTGAAGACTAACGATAATTTGTTGTATATTATCTTAGTCATAATATTCTTTACTGGGCTAGTTGAGCTCACTCTTTTCCTTTTTGTTCCATTTTTCTTCTCAGGAGGTGAGAACATAGCAGGATCTAGTCGGGGTATGAAATGATGATTTTAGAAAGATGTTTTAGCAGTCTTCACTATTTCTGTAAAATAATATTTGAATAATTGTATTGAGGACTTATTTGAGTGTGGATATTGTCTAGAAGATAATATTTGTATTTAAACTCACAGTATGTGTTGTCGTATTTTGCACGACAATTGTATTATTGAAGTTGTAGTTTGCTTTCTGTACCATGTATTTGGCGACTCAGAATGGGTGTTGTATACCTATTTTGGGGGCGTCACAATCTTCTCCACATTAAAAGTCCACCAATAATGTTTTATCCCTGTAACATCAATTAACAATTCTGGTCCACAATCATATGAATAACTCATAATCATAATTGTAGTTCTAAATTTCTCTTCTCATCCAAGACGAAGATAATTTTCATCACCTATCTTTACCTGAAACATCAAAGATCATGGTTACACCAAATCACATTTTATGTTCATAATCATACTAATAATTCATCTTTACACTATAGCCAAAGATATTCATCAACAGACCATCTTTGCACTACAGGCCAAAGATATTCATCAACAGGTCATCTTTGCACTACAGGCCAAAGATATTCATCAACAATTCATCTTTGCACTACAGGCCAAAGATATTCCTCAACAGTTCATATTTCCACTACATGCCAAATATATTCATCAACAGTTCATATTTGCACTACAGGCCAAATATATTAATATCTCAAAGAAATATATAATCATTTCAGAATTTATATAAACAATAATTATAACCATGTTAATCAATTCATCTTTACACTTAAGCTAAAGATATTCAATTATAAATTCAATGGTCATGATCATACCAGTTAACAATTCATCTTTGCACTACAGACTAAAGATATTCCTCAGTCACGATCATACCAATAATTTACCCATCTTTACACTCAAGTGAAAGAGAAATTCAACATCAGGGTTATAAAAATGTTATATATGATAATAAAAACAATATTATTAACAACTGCATTTATTTTCAAGAGCAACAATCATAAATCAACGATAATTTGGTCAGAAAAAGAAACTAATTTTTTTTCATGAATAGTAACTCGTGAATAGTAACCCCAACTCAAAAAGATAAAAATTTTACAATCAAATTTATACCAATATTTTGGTATAATGATATTGAAAGAATAACATTTCTTTAAACTTATAAACAATTTATTTTAATTATTTACACTTTACTAATTAATGCATTTAATCATCATAAAATACCAAACTCATAAGATTTCATCACCAATAACCAAAACCTCATCAAAAATCTGCCTATACCACATATATGATTCTCAAGCCATAAAATCATATTTTCTAATTTTCTTCCTTCACATAACATATTTAATTTAATTATTCATAACTAGTTCATTTTCATTAAAAATACCAAATCAGTTCCAAAAATATTTTTTTTATGGAATTTATCAGAATATAGTCCCATATTGAACATATATTTTTTTCAGAATTTTTAAAATTCATTTACTATTTTTCATATGGCCAAAACCGCCGAATATTTAGACATTTATCATAAATTGTACTTTTATCCAAAAATTCCAAAATTCACAGAGTACACTGATATTATATAGATGTACTCCTAACAAAAATTTCATCAATTTTAGAGTTAACCACAAGGAGTTAGAAGTGATTACTTTTAAAATAGTATTTTCTCATAAAATTCATAACTCATACTCTATACATCCAAAAATCGTCATTTTTGGACACAATCAAGAAAACTCATCAATTAATCATTTCAATTTTTTTTCAGAATTTTTGAAGTTCAAAAAAATTACGAAACTGAAAATCATAACAACCCTTAAAATCTCTTACTATCCCTTACCTCAAAAGAGCAGTACTTCTGACTGGATATCGAATATAACGCTGAAGGAAACTTGCACTGATGAATATCAACTCATCTAGTATCTAAATACTCACAAAATACACTCGATAATCTAGAGAGAAAAAGAGAGAAAACTTATGTGTGATTTTTAATTATAACTTGGCCCTCTATTTATAGGAAAATATTAGCACGCAGAAGCAGACTTAACCTGCAACCTGATGGCTTTACCTGCTACTATTTCCACCCACCATATTTGAATAAAAATCTCAGCACATTTCTTCACCAACCAAGAGTGGGGCCCACCAATTCTAGAATTTTCTACCAAAATGATTAACTCTGAAAATTCAACAATTTCTGAACCAGTCATCTCGTAAAATTCATAACAAATCATACGTTCATTTTTAACGGTTCAAAATTTGTAGACAAATACTCAACTTATATATGTATAACATATCCAAATATTACCACGATCCAACGGTCAGATTAAAAATTATAACCCTCGCAAAATATCTCAAAAAATCCTAATTTAATTTTCAATACCTCCGTTCCGACAAAAATACAGATAAAACCACCTCAACATTAACTCTTTCATTTTTAACCACAAAAATATATCCCTCATTTATATCCACATAAAATAAATATTTCCTTATCATATGAATCAATAATTAATTATTCACAAATAATATTATAGAATCACATTTATGACAATCAGGCCGTTTCTAAGAAAGAGAGGGCTTTCCAATAAGAATTTCTCCTTACTGGCGCGCAATTAGGTGACCAAACCTCTCCTTAGAAAGAACTTTTGTAACAACCCCAAAATAGGTCCATTCCACCCAACCCATTTTGAGTCGTCAAATACATGGTACAGAAAATAACTACAACTTTATTACAACAATTGTTGTGCAAAATACAACAACACATATGCTGTGAGTTTGGATACAAATATATACCAAATGTGACTCATGTTCCAACCGTGGACATCACCTCACAATAACACCTTACATAAAGGTATAGTCAAAAACTGTTTTAAAAATTAGAATCTTTGGGAAGTGCTCAAGGAAACCTTCGTACATGGGAGGCCACGCGTCTAGGTTATGATAGATATCATATGGCCACAGAATTATCCTTGGTTGACCCAATAGACCCCAAAAAAAAATGAGAAGGTTACTATCATATTCTTCCCAATGGTGAGTCTTCTCTTGACTTATCATTATCTCCACTGTCTCTAATTGAGAATTATACTTCAAACAAACACCAAGATTATATAGGTAGTGCTCGCAGATATACTCAGCAAGTGGATGAGCACAACCCTGTCTTATGATGACACGAGGTTGTATGTCATTAGACATCTTGTATGATAGTGACAAAACACCCTTCCAACGTTGGGTTCGCCTCACCCTATTTTCTTCACCAAATATAACTACTAAATGATGACCACCGTTCTATTCCCTTGTTACCCCCGCTCGACCCAGCTATACTCTTATTACCTGAAAGGAATTGTGAAGCAAAAGGGTGAGCACAACTAGCTCAGTAAAGAATATCATGACTAAAGATAAATAAATTATCAATAGTCTTCATCAATAATAAATCAGAGATTTAGAACATATGGTAGATGATAAAAAAATTTCAACCATAGTTGCAGCGGAACGAGCAATCCATTAGAAGAGTCAAATAGACTATAAAGTCTATTATCTTCTCCATGTTAAAAATCCACCAACAATATTTTATCCATGTAACATCACTCAACAGTTCCTTTCCACAATCATATGAATAACTCATAATCATAATTGTGACTATAAATTTTTCTTCGCACTCAGGACGAAGAATATTTTCATCACCTGTCTTTACCTGAAACATCAAAGATCATGGTTATACCAAATCACAGTTCCTGTTTATAATCATACTAACAAATCCATCTTTGCACTACGGCCAAAAATATTCATCAACAAACCATCTTTGCACTACGGGCCAAAGATATTCAACAACAGTTCATCTTTGCACTACAGGTCAAAGATATTCATCAACAGGCCATCTTTGCACTACATGCCAAAGATATTCATCAACAATTCATATTTGCACTACAGGCCAAATATATTCATATCTCAAAGAAATATATAATCATTTCAGAATTTATATAAACAATAATTATAACCATGTTGATCAATTCACCTTTGCACTTAAGCTTAAGATATTCAATTATAAATTCAATGGTCATGATCATACCAGTCACAATTCAACTTTGCACTACAGGCCAAAGATAACCCTAGTCATGATCATACCAATAATCTACCCATCTTTACACTCCAGTGAAAGAGAATTTCAACATCAGGGTTATAAAAATGTTATATATGATGATAAAAATAATATGATCAACATATAGTTTTAATCTCAAGAGTAATATTCGTAACTCATGAATAGTAACCCCGACACAAAAAGTTCCAAATTTGATAAAAACTCATATCAATATTTCAGCATAATGATATTGAAGAAAATAATATCATTTAAGAAGAAAATAATAACACTTACAATCCCTTACAATCCCTTACAATCCCTTACCTCAAAAGAGCAGTACTTCTGATCGGTATAAGGCTGAAGAAAACTTGCACTGAATAGCAACTCTCAAAGTATCTAGATACTCACAAAATATACTTCATAATATAGAGAGAGAAAGAGAGAAAGCTTATGTTTCTGGTGTGATTTTCAATTATAACTTAGCCCTCTATTTATAGGAAAATTTTGGTAGGTTTGACCTGCAACCTGATGGCTTTACCTGCTACTATTCCCACCCACCACATTTGAAATATAATTCAGCACATTTCTTCACCAACCACAAGTGGGGCCCACCAATTCTAGAATTTTCCACCAAAAATGATTTATAACCTGATTTCCGAATCAGCCATCTCTTAAAATTCATAACAAATCATACGTTCATTTTTAACGGTTCAAAATTTATGGACATATACTCAACTTATATATGTATAACATATCCAAAAATTACCATGATCCAACGGTCGGATTAAAAATTATAACCCCCGCAAAATATCTCAAAAACCCTGATTTTTAATACCTCCATTCCGACAAAAATACTGATAAAAACCTCAACATTAACTCCTTCATTTTTAACCACAAAAATATATCCCTCGTTTATATCCACATAAAATAAATATTTCCTTATCATATGAATCAATAATTAATTATTCACAAATAATATTACAGAATCACATTTATGACAACCAGTCCGTTCCCAGGAAAGAGGGGGCTTTCCAATAAGAATTTCTCCTTACTGGCGCGCAATTAGATAACCAAACCTCTCCTTAGACAGAACTTTCTAGACATTGTCAATAATGTTATCTAATAATATTATTCAAATAATATGAATTATTGATCTGATAATGGGAAATACTGTGCAACAACAATTATTGAAACAACAATAATATAAAATATCAACGCAGCAATTATTGAATCAATAAAATAAAATATTGAACAGTAATTACTGTAATAATTATTGAGTAGTGCCTTCTTACGTAAGAATCAATAATTTCAAAAATACTATGCAATACCGTGTGCTACTGTGCAATAACGTGTATTACTGTATTTTAACCACCGGGTATTCCAACAGTGTTAACGGTAACAACTACGCCGTTATTTGTAAAAACTTAAATTTTTGTCGTTATCGTCATCCGACAGTTATTCGTTATGGGGCCCACAAATAGCTGCGCCGTCGTACGAATATTCCCCGACAACAATGATTATTTTATAACCACTTGCTTATTTTGAAAAAAATATTCACATTTCACCCATAACTTTAACATTTATCAATTTAACCATTTACTGAATAGTAATTATAAGAAAAATTGAATACTTTTATTTCATAAAATTCGGGGTCTTACAACTTTCTAGACATTGTCAATAATGTTATCTAATAATATTATTCAAATAATATGAATTATTGATCTGATAATGGGAAATACTGTGCAGTGACAATTATTGAACAACAATAATATAAAATTTTAACGTAGCAATTATTGAATCAATAAAATAAAATATTGAACAGTAATTACTGTAACAATTATTGAGTAGTGCCTTCTTACATAAGAATCAATAATTTCAAAAATACTGTGCAATACCGTGTGCTACTGTGCAATAACGCGTATTACTGTATTTTAACCACCGGGTATTCCAACAGTGTTAACAGTAACAAGTACGTCGTTATTTATAAAAACTCAATTTTGTTGTTTTCTTCATCCGACAGTTATTCTGTTATGGGGTCCACAAATAGTTGCGCTGTCGTACGAATATTTCTCGACAGAAAGAATATTCCACGACCAAACGAATATTTCCCGACAAAAATGAATATTTTATAACCACTTACGTATTTTTGAAAAAAATTTATATATCACCCTTAACTTTAACTTTTATCAATTTAACCATTTACTGAATAGTAACTATAAGAAAAATTGAATACTTTTATTTCATAAAATTTGGGGTCTTACACCTTACCTTAAGAAGAAGAGTACTGGATATATGAGTAGTGCAGTAGCAGAATACTTTTCTTTTTTTCCTCTATAATTTATCTCTCTAGAGTTTCAGTGAATTCGTAAGAAATAATGAAGAAATGAGCTTCTATTTATAGAAGAATGGACTGCATAGTAACTAATTCATGAACGGTCCAAATTGATTTACTTTTAATCGGACGATCCTTATTTAAAGCAAAATCTTTTAAATAAAATATAATATATTCTATTTATAATCTAATAAAATGAATAACTTTATAAAAGTATTCTGTTTTATATAAAAAAATTTTACTATGCAAACACTATGTAGGCACCATGCATAATAAAATATAATATATTCTATTTAAAATCTAATAAAACAAATAACTTTATAAAAGTATTTTATTTTATATAAAAAGATTTTACTATGCAAAATACTATGCATAATAGAATATAATATATTCTATTTATAGTATAATAAAACAGATAACTTTATAAAAGTATTATGTTTTATATAAAAAGCTTTTCTGTTTTATTACATTAATAATACTAATAAAACAAAACTGAGTGACTTATCACATAAGTATCAATAATCAATAATGTGTGCTACTATGCAACCACGCGTATTACTGTACTTTTACTACCGAGTAGTTCAACAGTATTGACGGTAAAACTTCCGCCATTATTTTTATAAAATATTTTTGTCATTTTTTCAATCCGACAATAATTCCATTGTGGGGTCCACCAATGATTGTGCCGTCGTACGAATATTTTTCGACCAATCGAATATTATACAACAATTTACGTACTTTACAAAATTTATAAATATTACCCACAACTATAACATTATATCAAATTCATTCTATAATATTTAAAAATGATATTTATAAAAAACTCATCTTTATAAAAATAAAATAAAAATTGGGGTCTTACAGGGCTGGCCCAATCGGGTCGGGCCATCGGCGGGCTCGGCCACCAACGGGCCAGGCCACCAACGGGCCAGGCCAAAATGGCCCGGATTTTGGTGGGCTAGAATTAAGTGGTCCGTGGCCCGGGTTGGGCTGGCCCGGCCCGCGGGCTTTTTTATTTTTTTCCCACGAAGTACTAATCATATATTCTGGAGACTAGATGATAACGAAATAATTGGCACTATCACAATCTCACAATTGCTCCCCGTGACATCCTAAGGCATAACAGGTGTAATGGACTTAAAATAGCTGCAACAGAGCCCAAACAGACATTAAATCGTGTGAGACTAAACAGCAATCAACAGATAAAAAAGGGGAGAATTAGTTGGATCCTACATTAAAATAATCATTTACTACATGCAGCATAACAAATCAATCTCAGCACGACCACAATTGACAATTGTAATAATCACCAAACCAGTTAGCTACCAGAGATCTGAGCTCAATGCAGTAAATTGACAAGCTTTCAAACCAACCAATTTATGATTAAACAAGAATATATATATATATATATATATATATATATATATATATATATATATATATATATATATACTTCTAGTAAGAAAATTTGAATTAGGAGGGATATGTATATATAATTGAGACCATACAAATTAGCAGAATGCCCTTTGTTACAGCATATTAGAGTACATAGGCACGCAATGACTCCGATCACAACAAAAATTAGGGTTGTAAGTTGTAACCAAAAAGCCCATCTTGATTCAACGACCACTTCAATTTCTGAAAAGTTACACGAGTATTTGATTTCCGATCTACATTGCAACTTACCTCAAAGTGCTATGCTGTGTTTGGTTGATCTAAATCAAAAATGATTGTTTACTGTCACTCGTCAGTCGGTGTCTCGGTGACTCGGCGATTCGGCAAGTCGGCGTGGTCTCAGACCAACTGGCAACTGGACTCTCCGCTCTCGGTCTCTCACTCTCTCAGACCAACTGGACTTTTCGATCTCGCCAGTCGCCTCGGTCTCTCTCTCACTTCCCTCAATCTCCAGCCGCCTATTTCAGATCTAGATGAGAGAGAGATGACTAGAACTAGAAGACTGAAGGCTAGATCTAAAAATATCCCTTTTGGCTTTTAGTCTTTTATTTTATTAGCGAGTCATGCTTTCTCGAACATAGCATTATTAGCAATTTAGCATGATAAATGATAATTGATAGCCATTAACCCTCACTACCGCTGTACCGAAATCGAATAAGTTTTTTTTAAAAAGACCGGGAAGGCCGGGCGCCCACGGGCGGGCTATCATTGGGCCGGGCCAAAAAAGCCCAGATTTTAATGGGCCAAAAAAATGAAGCCCATAGCCCAATTTTTAACGGGCGGGCTGGCCCAGCCCGCTGTCCTGGGCCGCTTTTGCCAGGTCTAATTACAGCTAATACACCCGTCCAGCTCCAGCTCAAGCCCGCACCCAAATGGGAGACACGATGAAAACCTAACATCTTGGAGTTAGCTTATGTTAGAACTTGTGACTTATAACATTGAAATTACTTGCCATGGGACAAAGCTACACCAATTGTTCTTGGAATGGCAGCCTATGATTTAGTTTTACCTGTTGATCACAGTGATGCAATTCCTGTCGAACAGGGTGAGGCACCAATTCCCAAAGAAGATGAGTTTGGACGCAGTTCAACTCCTTCTGGGCGTAGGTGGAGGCTTTGGTCAATCCCGTTTAGAAGGGTTAAAACACTTGAGCATACTGCCAGTGACTCTAGCGAGGAGGCGTTTGTTGATTCGAAATCTGGTTCACAAAACCAACCTGTAGAATCAACTCCGGTATCACGTGGTGGAAATGAGTCTCCTCACAAGCAACTACTTAGGACAAATGTTGTGAGACCCCGAATTTTATGAAATAAAAGTATTCAATTTTTCTATTTTGGTAAATGGTTAAATTGATAAAAGGTTAAAGTTAAGGGTGATATGTGAATTTTTTTTAAAGTAAACAAGTTGTCATAAAATACTTGGTCACTATTCACTCTAATATTGTTCACTCGAGTATTTGGGACACTTTTTGTGTCGAAATTACTATTCACGAGTTACTATTCACGGGTTACTATTCACGGGCTACTATTCACCCAAATTACTATTCATTCTAGTATTGTTCACTCAGATATTTGGGACACTTTTTGTGTCGGAGTTACTATTCACGAGTTACTATTCACGGGTTACTATTCACCCAAATTACTATTCACTCTAGTGTTGTTCACTCGAGTATTTGGGACACTTTTTGTGTCGGAGTACTATTCACAAGTTACTATTTACGGGAAATATTCTTTTTGTCAGGAAATATCCGTACGACGGTACAATCATTTGTGGACCCCACAACGGAATTATTGTCGGATTGAGAAAACGACAAAAATATTTTATAAAAATAACGGCGAAAGTTTTACCGTTGATACTGTTGAACTATTCGTTAGTAAAAGTACAGTAATACGTGTGGTTGCATAGTAGCACACAGTATTAATTATTAATACTTATGTGAGAAGTCACTCAGTTTGATTCAATTATTGTCAATTAATAATCTGAATTATTTAGCGATAATGAAGTTTTGTTTTATTCGTATTATTAACGTAATAAAACAGAAATATCTTTTTATATAAGACAAAATACTTGTAAGACCCCAACTTATTAATGAATAAAATCAAATTTTCTCTAAATATTATTGTGAATAATAAGGGGTTAATTTGATATAATACTTTGGTTATGGGTGAAATGTGCAAATTTTGCAAAATAAGCAAGTGGTTATAAAATATTTATTTTTGGTCGGTGAATATTCGGTTGGTCGTGGAATATTCTTGCTGTCGGGGAATATTCGTATGACGACGCAGCCTTGTGTGGGCCCCATAACGGAAAGCGATTGGATGAAGAAAACGACAAGTATAAGTTATTTATAAATAACGGCGTAGTTGTTACCGTTAATACTGTTGGAATACCCGGTGGTTAAAATACAGTAGCACACGGTATTGCACCAATTATTGATTCTTACGTAAGAAGGCACTACTCAATAATTGTTACAGTAGTTATTATTCAATATTTTATTTTATTGATTCAATAATTGCTGCGTTGATATTTTATATTATTGTTGTTTCAATAATTGTTGCTGCACAGTATTTTTTATTATCAGATCAATAATTCATATTATTTGAATAATATTATTAGATAACATTATTGGCAATGTCTAGAAAGTTCTGTCCAATGAGAGGTTTGGTCATCTAATTGCGCGCCAGTAAGGAGAAATCCTTATTGGAAAGCCCCCTCTTTCCTGGAACGGCCTGGTTGTCATAAATGTGATTCTGTAATATTATTTGTGAATAATTAATTATTGATTCATATGATAAGGAAATATTTATTTTATGTGTCGGGGTTACTATTCACGTATACGGTACTATTCACGTATACGACACTATTCACGAATACGGCACTATTCACCAAAAAAATAAAATTTTTCTTTTTTGTCCAAGATGTCTATTATGGTTACTATCTTTGATTGTATCCATGTTTTGATCTTTATTTTTGAATTCTGCTTCACAATTGATTATTATGAAGTATTATTGATCTTGGATAAACTGTTATACGAATCCCTAATATTTGTCCTTCTGTCTCACTGGATTCGTTCTCTTTAAGATATTTTTCATCATCCTCAGTCCTAAATGATGATATTACTGAATATCTTTGGCCTGTAGTGCAAAGATGTATAATTACTTGATGAATATCTTTGGCCTGTAGTGCAAAGATGAACAGGTGTTGAGATGAACATGACTGACAGGTGATACAAATGAATATCTTTGGCCTGTAGTGTAAAGATGAATATTTGGATAAAGATGGTTATTAATTGATGTTACAGGGATAAAATATTGATGATGGACTTTTAAATCTTGGAAGATAGTAGAATTCTTTCTCTACTTGACTCTTCTAATGGTTTGCTGTTTCCGCTGCAGTTGTTGATCTAAAACTTGTTGTCGATTATATTCTATTAGATTTTTCCCTGTTGAAGACTAACGATAATTTGTTGTATATTATCTTAGTCATAATATTCTTTACTGGGCTAGTTGAGCTCACTCTTTTCCTTTTTGTTCCATTTTTCTTCTCAGGAGGTGAGAACATAGCAGGATCTAGTCGGGGTATGGAGTGATGGTTCTAGAAAGATGTATTAGCAGTCTTCACTATTTCTGTAAAATAGTGTTTGAATAATTGTAATGAGAATTTATTTGGGTGTGGATATTGTCTAGAAGACAATATTTGTATTTAAACTCACAGTATGTGTTGTCGTATTTTGCATGACAATTGTATTATTGAAGTTGTAGTTTGCTTTCTGTACCATGTATTTGGCGACTCAGAATGGGTGTTGTATACCTATTCTGGGGGCGTCACAGTTGGTATCAGAGCTTAGGGATATGATCCCTGGCTGAGATGTGAGACAAGAACTAGGAGGGGAGAGACGGGGAATTCCTTCGCTAGTATGACCTGACTAAGTTTATTTGGTGTTTATTTGGTCGATCAGAGTATAGGGATAATATATGACATGACTATTAACCCTTGGTTTATGGCAGTATTTAAGAATGGCAGCTGAGAACGTTAATAATGGAGTAAATCAGACCGTGGAGACACCTTTGATCACTACCCAGGGGAACGTGCAACAGGAAGGCAATATTCCTCCTGTAAACAACGTTACTGAGCAAACGATGAATGATGGAATGTTTAGGAGCTTTTTGCAGTTCATGCAAAATCAGACGAGGGAGACTCGTGTGCAGAATACGGGTGGAAATGATAACAACGCGCGGTTGTCACAGCTAAGCAGTTCAAAGAATTGGGACCACCAGAATTTAAGGGAAAGCCGGATCCGATCATGGCGGAAACGTGGGTCAAGCAAATTACCAAGATATTTGATGTCTTGGGATGCACGGAGGAACAGAAGGTTCCATTCGCCACATTTATGTTCCGCGGTGAGGCATACTACTGGTGGGAATCTGTGAAGCGTACCCAGCCTGACGCACTCAACATGTCCTGGGAAACATTTCAAAAACTGTTCAATGACAAGTACTTTCCTGAAAGTATTCGTCATATGAAGGAGGTTGAGTTTATTAGACTAGAACAAAACAACATGACGGTGTCCCAGTACGAGGCGAAGTTTGCAGAGTTATCCAGGTTTGCACCTCATTTGGTCGAAAATGAGGAACGAATGACAAGGATGTTTCTGAGAGGTCTAAAACCCGAGATTCGGCAATATCTTATCTCTCATAAATTTTCTTTATATTCAGATGTTGTAAACAGGGCTCAATTATTAGAGCGAGATAATGAGTATGTGCAACCGAGGGACCACAACCAGGGTCATACCGGTGGCGGCAGTCATCAAAACAATGAAAACCAGCAGGGAGGAAAACATTCGGACAAAAGCGGTAACCACTCTGGTGGTAATCGTGGTCGTGATAATAGAAGGAGCGAGTCGGGAGGAGATTTCAAGAAGAGAAGGTACAACAATGATAACGTGAAGACGTCAGCACAAACATCAACTGTTTCTAGGGGAGGAGAACGACCACCGGTCGTATGTTACAAATGTGGGAAAGAGGGACATATCAGCCCAAACTGCCCACAACAATCTAAGGTATGTTATAACTGTGGAAAGGAGGGTCATATAGCTCGAGAGTGTTCTGTAGTAAAACCAAGTTCAGTGGGGATGGTGACTCCAAAAGCTGTCCCGGATAAGTCGAAATCAGCGGTTCCTGGAAGGGCGTTTGTCGTTACTGGCCAAAACGCGAGAAACCCGAACGAGGTGATCACGGGTAAGCTAATCTTGAATTCTTGCGAAGTTTATACTTTACTAGATACCGGTTCTACCCATTCTTTTATCTCTCCTGCTTGTGCTCAACGTTTAAACTTGACTCCGGAGAAATTAGACTTTAACTTATCTGTTGAAACTCCGTTGGGTGAAACCTTCGTTACATCTACAGTTTATAAATCTTGCATGATCCAAGTTGGCACTATCACATTACCTGTTGATCTTATCTCTTTAAAGATACTTGCTTTTGATGTGATTTTAGGAATTGATTGGTTAACCACTCATCATGCTAAAATTGATTGTTTTCGTAAGGTTGTTAGTTTTCATATTCCTAACCAACCTGTCATACGAATTCAAACTACTAAACCACTAAAATCAGTCACTGTCATATCAAGCCACAAAGCTATTCGTTTATTGAAAAACGGATGTCAAGCTTTCTTAGCCCATGTTATGGATTTGAACAAAGACAAGTCAGATTTGAATAATATTTCTATTGTTAGAGAATTTTCCGATGTATTTCCTGAAGAACTTCCCGGTCTACCCCCGGAACGAGAAATTGAATTCTTTATTGACATTGAACCCGGTACAAAGCCCATTTCTAAAACCCCATATCGAATGGCTCCTATTGAACTTCAGGAGTTAAAAGTCCAACTACAGGAGTTGTTGGACATCGGTTTTATTCGTCCTAGTACGTCTCCTTGGGGTGCTCCTGTTTTATTCGTAAAGAAGAAAGACGGGAGTATGCGACTTTGTATTGACTATCGAGAATTGAACCATGTCACCATCAAGAATAGGTATCCGCTACCTCGCATTGATGACCTGTTTGACCAGTTGCAAGGAGCACAATTCTTTTCAAAGATCGATCTTCGTTCTGGATATCATCAGCTGAAGATTAAAACTGAGGATATTCCAAAGACTACCTTCAGAACTCGGTACGGGCATTATGAATTCTTAGTAATGTCTTTTGGATTGACTAATGCTCCTGCTGCCTTCATGGATATGATGAACCGTGTATTCAAAGAATATTTGGATCAGTTCGTTGTTGTCTTTATTGATGACATCCTCATCTATTCCAAAAGCCGTGAAGATCATGAGCGCCATTTGAAGCTGGTACTGCAAAGGCTTCGTGAAAACAAGCTATATGCCAAACTGAAGAAAATGCGAGTTCTGGCTTGAGGAAGTAGCATTCCTTGGGCACGTGGTGTCAAAACATGGAGTATCTGTCGACCCGGCGAAGATTGAAGCCATACAAAGTTGGGAGCAACCGAAGTTGGTAACCGAAGTACGTAGCTTTCTGGGTTTAGCTGGTTATTATCGGAGATTTGTGGAAGGATTTTCTCGAATCGCTACTCCGTTAACTCAGCTGACTCGGAAAGATACAAAATTCGTATGGAGTGAGGAATGCGAGAAGAGTTTCCAAGAACTCAAGAGGAGACTCATTTCGGCACCTGTTTTGACAATACCATCTGGTTCGGATGGATTTGTTATCTACAGCGATGCTTCAGGCAAAGGGTTAGGATGTGTTCTCATGCAACATGGGAAAGTCATAGCCTATGCCTCACGACAACTCAAAGAATATGAGAGGAATTATCCTACTCATGATTTGGAGTTGGCAGCAGTCGTTTTTTGCGTTGAAGATCTGGAGACACTACCTGTATGGGGAGAAAGTGGAGATCTATACAGATCATAAAAGCCTCAAATATTTCTTCACCCAAAAGGAACTCAACATGCGGCAACGACGTTGGCTTGAGCTGTTGAAAGATTACGATCATACCATCCAATACCATCCTGGAAAAGCAAACGTAGTAGCTGACGCATTGAGTAGAAGATCATATGCGGGTACGAGTGCAATGTTTTTAACACAAAGGCCCATTTTGTATGACTTGCAAAGGATGGAGATAGAGATGAAGGCTCCAAGTACCCACATGATGATATCAAATATACGAGTAGAACCGACTTTAATCGATAAAGTTAAAGCTGCTCAAGCTACGGATATAGAGCTGATGCGTATGAAGAAGAAAGTGCAAGAAGGTGCTATTCCAGAAGCAAGAATCGATGAAGAAGGAATACTTCGAGTCAACTCCAGACTTTGTGTTCCTAACGATTTTGACTTGAAGCATAGAATAATGATGGAGGCACACAACACACCGTTTGCAATCCATCCTGGGAGTACCAAAATGTATCACGATCTTCGACATACATTTTGGTGGAGCAATATGAAAAGAGAGATTGCGGAGTTTATCTCGAGATGTTTAACTTGTCAACGTGTAAAAGCGGAGCATCAAGTACCAAAGGGTCCATTGCAACCACTTGAGATTCCGAAATGGAAGTGGGAACACATTACTATGGATTTTGTTACAGGTCTTCCCAAGGTTTCTCAAGGCATAGATGCGATTTGGGTTATTGTTGATAGATTAACCAAGTCCGCTCATTTCTTGCCGATACGTGAGACTTATTCCCTTGAACGTCTTGCTAGTATGTACGTGAACGAGATTGTGAGATTGCATGGCATGCCAGTATCCATAGTTTCGGATCGTGACCCAAGATTCACTTCACGATTTTGGGTTAGCTTGCAGAAAGCTATGGGCACGGATTTACGATTCAGTTCAGCATACCATCCTCAAACGGACGGACAATCAGAGAGGACTATTCAAACTCTTGAAGATCTATTAAGACTTTGTGTCTTAGATCTCAAAGGGAGTTGGGATAAGTACCTACCATTGGTGGAATTCTCCTACAACAACAGTTATCAGGCGAGCATAGGTATGGCTCCATTTGAGGCGTTGTATGGAAGAAAATGTCGTTCTCCAGTATGCTGGGACGAGGTGGGTGAAGCAACATTGTTGGGACCAGAATTGGTACGTATTACTACAGAGAAGATCCAAACGATTCGACAACGTATACAAACGGCACAGGATCGACAAAAGAGTTATGCGGATCTTCATCGGAAGGACGTGAAATTTAATATTGGGGATCATGTATTGTTACGTGTTGCACCATGGAAGGGAGTTACAAGATTTGGGAAGAGAGGAAAGCTCAATCCAAGATTTGTTGGTCCATTTGAGATTCTTGAGCGAATAGGAAATGTGGCATATAGACTCGCATTACCTCCAAGCATGTCTCGTGTTCATAATGTTTTTCACATATCTATGCTTCGTAAATATGTTAAAGACCCGAACCACATTATTGAGTTAGAACCAGACGAGATAGCTGAAGATTTAACGTACGAGGAGGTACCTGTTAAGATCTTGGATAGGAAAGAGCATGTCCTACGCACGAAGGTTATACCACAAGTTAAGGTTTTGTGGAGAAACCATGCTATTGAAGAAATGACCTGGGAGTTGGAATCAGAAATGAAAGCGAGGTATCCTCACCTTTTTGAAACATCAGGTGCGTACGTCAATTTCGAGGACGAAATTTCATAAGGAGGGGAGGTTGTAAGACCCCAACTTATTAATGAATAAAATCAAATTTTCTCTAAATATTATTGTGAATAATAAGGGGTTAATTTGATATAATACTTTGGTTATGGGTGAAATGTGAATATTTTGCAAAATAAGCAAGTGGTTATAAAATATTTATTTTTGGTCGGTGAATATTCGGTTGGTCGTGGAATATTCTTGCTGTCGGGGAATATTCGTACGACGACGCAGCCTTGTGTGGGCCCCATAACGGAAAGCGATTGGATGAAGAAAACGACAAGTATAAGTTGTTTATAAATAACGGCGTAGTTGTTACCGTTAATACTGTTGGAATACCCGGTGGTTAAAATACAGTAGCACACGGTATTGCACCAATTATTGATTCTTACGTAAGAAGGCACTACTCAATAATTGTTACAGTAGTTATTATTCAATATTTTATTTTATTGATTCAATAATTGCTGCGTTGATATTTTATATTATTGTTGTTTCAATAATTGTTGCTGCACAGTATTTTCATTTATCAGATCAATAATTCATATTATTTGAATAATATTATTAGATAACATTATTGGCAATGTCTAGAAAGTTCTGTCCAAGGAGAGGTTTGGTCATCTAATTGCGCGCCAGTAAGGAGAAATCCTTATTGGAAAGCCCCCTCTTTCCTGGGAACGGCCTGGTTGTCATAAATGTGATTCTGTAATATTATTTGTGAATAATTAATTATTGATTCATATGATAAGGAAATATTTATTTTATGTGGATATAAACGAGGGATATATTTTTGTGGTTAAAAATGAAGGAGTTAATGTTGAGGTTTTTTATCAGTATTTTTGTCGGAATGGAGGTATTAAAAATCAGGGTTTTTGAGATATTTTGCGGGGGTTATAATTTTTAATCCGACCATTGGATCGTGGTAATTTTTGGATATGTTATACATATATAAGTTGAGTATATGTCCATAAATTTTGAACCGTTAAAAATGAACGTATGATTTGTTATGAATTTTAAGAGATGGCTGATTCGGAAATTGGTTATAAATCATTTTTGGTGGAAAATTCTAGAATTGGTGGGCCCCACTTGTGGTTGGTGAAGAAATGTGCTGAATTATATTTCAAATGTGGTGGGTGGGAATAGTAGCAGGTAAAGCCATCAGGTTGCAGGTCAAACCTACCAAAATTTTCCTATAAATAGATGGCTAAGTTATAATTGAAAATCACACCAGAAACATAAGCTTTCTCTCTTTCTCTCTCTATATTATGAAGTATATTTTGTGAGTATCTAGATACTTTGAGAGTTGCTATTCAGTGCAAGTTTTCTTCAGCCTTATACCGATCAGAAGTACTGCTCTTTTGAGGTAAGGGATTGTAAGGGATTGTAAGGGATTGTAAGGGATATTATTTTCTTCTTAAATGATATTATTTTCTTCAATATCATTATGCTGAAATATTGATATGAGTTTTTATCAAATTTGGAACTTTTTGTGTCGGGGTTACTATTCATGAGTTACGAATATTACTCTTGAGATTAAAACTATATGTTGATCATATTATTTTTATCATCATATATAACATTTTTATAACCCTGATGTTGAAATTCTCTTTCACAGTAGCACACGGTATTGCACCAATTATTGATTCTTACGTAAGAAGGCACTACTCAATAATTGTTACAGTAGTTATTATTCAATATTTTATTTTATTGATTCAATAATTGCTGCGTTGATATTTTATATTATTGTTGTTTCAATAATTGTTGCTGCACAGTATTTTCATTTATCAGATCAATAATTCATATTATTTGAATAATATTATTAGATAACATTATTGGCAATGTCTAGAAAGTTCTGTCCAAGGAGAGGTTTGGTCATCTAATTGCGCGCCAGTAAGGAGAAATCCTTATTGGAAAGCCCCCTCTTTCCTGGGAACGGCCTGGTTGTCATAAATGTGATTCTGTAATATTATTTGTGAATAATTAATTATTGATTCATATGATAAGGAAATATTTATTTTATGTGGATATAAATGAGGATATATTTTTGTGGTTAAAAATGAAGGAGTTAATGTTGAGGTTTTTGTCAGTATTTTTGTCGGAATAGAGGTATTAAAAATCAGGGTTTTTGAGATAGTTTGCGGGGGTTATAATTTTTAATCCGACCGTTGGATCGTGGTAATTTTTGGATATGTTATACATATATAAGTTGAGTATATGTCCACAAATTTTGAACCATAAAAAATGAACGTATGATTTATTACGAATTTTACAAGATGACTGGTTCAGAAATTGTTGAATTCTCGGAGTTTATCATTTTGGTGAAAAATTCTAGAATTGGTGGGCCCCACTTGTGGTTGGTGAAGAAATGTGCTGAATTATATTTCAAATGTGGTGGGTGGGAATAGTAGCAGGTAAAGCCATCAGGTTGCAGGTCAAACCTACCAAAATTTTCCTATAAATAGAGGGCTAAGTTAGAATTGAAAATCACACCAGAAACAAGTTTTCTCTCTTTCTCTCTCTAGATTATTGAGTGTATTTTGTGAGTATTTAGATACTTTGAGAGTTTCTATTCATCATAGCAAGTTTCTTTCAGCCTTATACCGGTATTCCGACCAGAAGTACTGATATTTTGAGGTAAGGGATATTATTTTCTTCTTAAATGATATTATTTTCTTCAATATCATTATGCTGAAATATTGATATGAGTTTTTATCAAATTTGGAACTTTTTGTGTCGGGGTTACTATTCACGTATACGGTACTATTCACGTATACGACACTATTCACGAATACGGCCCTATTCACCAAAAAAATAAAATTTTTCTTTTTTGTCCAAGATGTCTATTATGGTTACTATCTTTGATTGTATCCATGTTTTGATCTTTATTTTTGAATTCTGCTTCACAATTGATTATTATGAAGTATTATTGATCTTGGATAAACTGTTATACGAATCCCTAATATTTGTTCTTCTGTCTCACTGGATTCGTTCTCTTTAAGATATTTTTCATCATCCTCAGTCCTAAATGATGATATTACTGAATATCTTTGGCCTGTAGTGCAAAGATGTATAATTACTTGATGAATATCTTTGGCCTGTAGTGCAAAGATGAACAGGTGTTGAGATGAACATGACCGACTGATGATACAAATGAATATCTTTGGCCTGTAGTGCAAAGATGAATATTTGGTTAAAGATGATTATTAATTGATGTTACAGGGATAAAATATTGATGATGGACTTTTAAATCTTAGAAGATAGTAGAATTCTTTCTCTACTTGACTCTTCTAATGGTTTGCTGTTTCCGCTGCAGTTGTTGATCTAAAACTTGTTGTCGATTATATTTTATCATATTTTTCCCTGTTGAAGACTAACGATAATTTGTTGTATATTATCTTAGTCATAATATTCTTTACTGGGCTAGTTGAGCTCACCCTTTTCCTTTTTGTTCCATTTTTCTTCTCAGGAGGTGAGAACATAGCAGGATCTAGTCGGGGTATGGAGTGATGGTTCTAGAAAGATGTATTAGCAGTCCTCACTATTTCTGTAAAATAGTGTTTGAATAATTGTAATGAGGATTTATTTGGGTGTGGATATTGTCTAGAAGACAATATTTGTATTTAAACTCACAGTATGTGTTGTCGTATTTTGCATGACAATTGTATTATTGAAGTTGTAGTTTGCTTTCTGTACCATGTATTTGGCGACTCAGAATGGGTGTTGTATACCTATTCTGGGGGCGTCACAATACTTTATTAAAGTTATTCTATAAATAGAATATATTATATTTTATTATGCATAGTGTTGCATAGTATTTGCATAGTAAAAATCTTTTTATATAAATAGAATATATTATATTTTATTTAAAAGATTTTTCTTTAAATATGGACCGTCAGATTAAAGTAAATCAATATGGACCTTTCATGGATTAGTTACTATGCATTCTATTTTCCTATAAATAGAAGCTCATTCCTTCATTATTTTTTACGAATTCACTGAAACTCTAGAGAGAGAAACTATAGAGAGAATTCTTCTTCTATAATCTTGAGCGTATTTCTTTAGAGTTTAAGAAAGCGTAACATAAAATTCAATTGATCATATCTCCTATTATATTTTGAATTTTTGAGTGTGGTCAAGTCCTAGAGTTAGATCTATGAGTTTTCTAACTTATCCAAGTGGAATTACTAGAAAAGGTATTGTAGATTTTTGTGTGGACTGATTTTAGCAAAGGAGTCAAAACTGTAAAATGGCCAAAAAGCTGCTGCCACGTTTTTGTGAGGGCTGTTTCGGCCACTTAATTAGTAAGAAAAATTCAGGCCTTTTGGGATATGAAAGTATATGGTATAAAGAACATCGTGTCCAAAAATGAGCTCATTCCGACTTAAAATGAGCAAGTTATGACCATTTCAATATTTAGGTTTTTCTGACGAAAAACGCTATAATCGGGTTCTATAACTCCGATGATCATGAAATTTAAATTGGGAGCTCACGTTAACATGTGTAAGATCCTGCCAAGATTTGGGGATTTATGGAGTTAAACTTGAGGTAGCTAATTTCTTAAGGAATTAATTAAAAATTAATTTTTGAAAAATAGTAAATAAATTTTAAAAATTTCGAGAAAAATATATTTTCAGTATGGGACTATATTATGCTAAATCCCAGAAAAGAAATATTTTTAAAACTGATTTGGTATTTTTCATGAAAATAATCTAGTTATGAGTAAATGAGTTAAATATGTTATGTGAAGTAACAAAGTTGGAAGATAGGATTTTATGACTTAGAAATCCTATATAAGGTATATGTAGATTGTTAATAAGGAATTTGATCATTGGTGATGAAATATTATGAGTATGACATGTTTGAATGATTAAATGCATTATTTGGTAAAGTGTAAACAACTGAAATAAATTGTTTATAAGTTTAAGAAGTGATTAAAATATTGTTATGATATTAATAATATTAGATTATGAATTTATTATGTGATTGATAATATTTGGATAAAGTTAATGTCTGTAACATTTATCCTTGTTTTAGTTTGATTAATGCTTATATCATTGTCATCATCCTCTTGCTTATATATATGGTGATGAAAGTTATCGTTGGCTTACGTGCAGAGATGGACCAGAGATTATTCGGTATAGTCATGACCATTGATAATTTAATGAATATCCTTGGCCCGTAGTACAGGGATGATTTGATGATGTGGATTATTTTATTAAGCTGAGTCCCAGCGATAACAGTGTTGAAAAACCTTTTAACTCATAGAAGATAGTAGATTTTATTCTCTACTTGACTCTTCTAATGGATTGTTTGTTCCGCTGCAGTTAAACTTGATGTTTATTATATTTTATCAGTTTAACACTGTTGAAGGCTAATGATAATTTATTATGCATTATCTTAGTCATAATATTTCTTACTGGGCTAGTTGAGCTCACCCTTTCTTTCACTGTTCTCTTCAGGAAATAAGAATATAGATGGGACGAGTCGGAGAACGGAGTGATAGACCAGATGATAGTATTAGTAGTCCTCACTATTCTATTAAATAGTGTGACGATAATTGTAATGAGGACTCCTTTTGAGTTTGTATAATCTCTAGTAGACAATAATTGTATTCAAACTCGTAGTTATGTTTTGTCGTATTGTACACGACAGTTGTATTAGTAGGTTGTATTTGAATTCTGTACCATGTAAGTGGCGACCCAAGATGGGTGACGTATACCTAATTTTGGGGGCGTCACAAATGTCCCAACCACTGAAGACATAGCTTCTTTAAACTTGAAAGAAGGGCAAAATATGGTGAATTTCATTTTCTCTGTAGGGGTACTAGGAAAGCCAAATGAGGTCTGAGATTGTTCTAATTTTAACATGATTATCATTTAGATTGAATTCTTGTACTCCAATTAAGCCATATTATCCTGAAACAGGTTCAAGCTCATATTTACTTATGGAAGTGGAATACAAGAATTGTAATTTCTGATGTTGATGGGACAATTACCAAGTAAGGCCTACAAGTTCCTCGTTACAATTTTCACTAGTTAGTCTTTGGCTCTCATTTTCCATAAGTCCTTTTGCTACTTGTATAGCTAGCCTTTTACATCTGTTTTCCTGAAAATATGCATCAAATTCTTTATGGCTCACCAGTAATTGGTCTCTACTCTTGCCTTTTACTGTGATCTTACCAGTCTTGAGGCTATTGCACACTTCTGCCCATGCCTCAAATTGCGTAAGCTGTAAGTTTGTTTTTAAATTCTTGCAGGATGGAAAAGCTTTACCACATGGACCTGTTGTAATTTTGCCTGATGGTCTATTTCCCTCTTTGTATCGAGAAGGTAAGATCTTGTTTCCTTGAAGAAGCATTTTTCCATGATCTTCTTTGAACCATTAGATCATTAAATATATTTAAGCCGCTTGCAGTAAAACCATGATTTCTTTCTGGATTTTTATGATTTTCATGGAGATCTTATGCTTTCCTTAAACTAAAAGTAGTCATAGTACCTTTGCGCAGCTTGGAGCTGTTTCCTTACCTAATGGATGCAAACTGCTGCTCTGGGGTTTTGCTCTGGAAATAGCAGTTCACTTCCATTTATGTGTCATGGATTATGAAATTTAATGTAATTTAAGCAAGTTAAAACTTTTGCTTCTATCAATATCTTAATCCTTATACAGAATGATCTTTCAAGTTAGGAGGCAGGCCTAAAATGAGTGGATGTGAATCATAAAACCATGTATGCAAAACTTAAAAGTCTATTCAATTATTGTGCTGCAATAAATTTTCCTAAATATGTGCACTATTCTGATTGGATACAAACCTGGTCGACATGGACTAATTATTTTTCTTTTTAAAATTTCTTGGAAAATTTGATAGATAAGTTACTCGGTAAAGGGGGGCACGCAGAAGTGTACAAAAGGTGCTTACCATATGGTCAAGTTGTTGTGGCGAAAAAGATAACAAAGAAGAATAAGAAAGATGAGGATAGAGTTGGGGAATTTTTGAGTGAGCTTGGGATTATTGCTCATATCAATCACCCCAATGCTGCTAAATTAATTGGCTTTGGCAGTGAAAGTGGCTTACACCTTGTCCTCCAATTCGCTCCTTATGGCAGCCTAGCTTCTTTACTACATGTTGATGTGTTGTGCTGTGATGTATTTATTTCCTTAAACATAATATATATATATATATATATATATATATATATATATATAACTTAAATTGATATACTAATTAAAAAGCAATTGAACATATATGGTATTGATTTCGACTAATGATGTATTTACATTTGGGGTTCTTCTATTAGAGCTTATAACAGGGCGTCGTGCAGTTGATTCTTGTCGACAAAGCCTGGTGATGTGGGTATGTTTTAATCTTGTTCCTTTTTAACTGCTTTTCTTCATGTTTGCCTTCAATTTTAGTGTTCCAAATACCAAATTAAAGCTAGACATATATAGCTTTTAGAAATATGGATCTCAAACAAGGTATGATGGATGTATTATGGCTGTGCATGCCCTAGATGCTCTGAAAATCTTAGGAGGGCAGGCTACATACAATGAAATGAGAGTACTTGGTGCTTTTCAGTATGTGTATAGGTAATTTATGTTCTTTAGCAATCATATATATGTCTGTCATTCTTGTTTAGATTTTTACATGAGAGCAATCGAACATTTTTACCATTTGATTAATATGTGCAATTTTTTAAATGAAAATTTGAATGGTTGAAAACATCAGTGAGAGTACTTTGTTATCTTCATTTCTCTCTTTTGGGATAACAATAATTCATTATTTCGAAACACATCTAAAATGCAGAACATCAATGAGAAAGGGTTTCCTTATTTGGTAACTCTTAATCCCTCTCATACACCGAAAAATACATTACTAAGTGGACAACTGGCCATCCGATTCCCTCTGTTGCTGCACCAAAAGCCTCACTTGAGTTTGATGACATTCAAGGGAAGAGAGGGATTTGGTTCTGTGGAGCATACCAAGGTGCGCAATTCAATGGTGGCAAAAACATGAAGAATTTTTTATAAATCAAAATCTGGTGCATTAGTAACGTAGCCTTCTGCTCTAGCATTTAAAAGACATTCAACACATTCATCGTATTTAGCTCATTCAAAAATTTAAATCTTTATACTTTGAGTTAAATGCCACATTATTTATTGAGGCATCTTCTATGGTAATTGTTTCAGGCTATGGATTCCATGAGGATGGACTAAACTCTAAAGGTATTATTACTTTGAACATATATCTTTAGTCCAAAGGATGTAACACTAATATTGCATGTAAGACCCCGAATTTTATGAAATAAAAGTATTCAATTTTTCTTATAATTACTATTCAGTAAATGGTTAAATTGATAAATGTTAAAGTTATGGGTGAAATGTGAATATTTTTTTCAAAATAAGCAAGTGGTTATAAAATAATCATTGTTGTCGGGGAATATTCGTACGACGGCGCAGCTATTTGTGGGCCCCATAACAGAATAACTGTCGGGTGAAGAAAACGACAAATTTAAGTTTTTACAAATAACGGCGTAGTTGTTACCTTTAACACTGTTGGAATACCCGGTGATTAAAATACAGTAATACGCGTTATTGCACAGTAGCACACGGTATTGCACAGTATTTTTGAAATTATTGATTCTTACGTAAGAAGGCACTACTCAATAATTATTACAGTAATTACTGTTCAATATTTTATTTTATTGATTCAATAATTGCTGCGTTGATATTTTATATTATTGTTGTTTCAATAATTATTGTTGCACAGTATTTCCCATTATCAGATCAATAATTCATATTATTTAAATAATATTATTAGATAGCATTATTGACAATGTCTAGAAAGTTCTGTCTAAGGAGAGGTTTGGTCATCTAATTGCGCGCCAGTAAGGAGAAATCCTTATTGGAAAGCCCCCTCTTTCCTGGGAACGGCCTGGTTGTCATAAATGTGATTCTGTAATATTATTTGTGAATAATTAATTATTGATTCATATGATAAGAAAATATTTATTTTATGTGGATATAAATGAGGGATATATTTTTGTGATTAAAAATGAAGGAGTTAATGTTGAGGTTTTTATCAGTATTTTTGTCGGAATGGATGTATTAAAAATCAGGGTTTTTGAGATATTTTGCGGGGGTTATAATTTTTAATCCGACCGTTGGATCGTGGTAATTTTTGGATATGTTATACATATATAAGTTGAGTATATGTCCACAATTTTGAACCGTTAAAAATGAACGTATGATTTATTATGAATTTTACGAGATGACTGGTTCAGATATTGTTGAATTTTCGGAGTTTATCATTTTGGTGGAAAATTCTAGAATTGGTGGGCCCCACTTGTGGTTGGTGAAGAAATGTGCTGAATTATATTTCAAATGTGGTGGGTGGGAATAGTAGCAGGTAAAGCCATCAGGTTGCAGGTCAAACCTACTAAAATTTTCCTATAAATAGAGGGCTAAGTTAGAATTGAAAATCACACCAGAAACATAAGCTTTCTCTCTTTCTCTCTCTATATTATGAAGCATATTTTGTGAGTTTTTAGATATTTGGTGAGTTACTATTCATCAGTGCAAGTTTCTTTCAGCATCATATCCGATATCCAGTCAGAAGTACTGCTCTTTTGAGGTAAGGGATTGTAAGGGATTGTAAGGGATATTATTTTCTTCTTAAATGATATTATTTTCTTCAATATCATTATGCTGAAATATTGATATGAGTTTTTATCAAATTTGGAACTTTTTGTGTCGGGGTTACTATTCATGAGTTACGAATATTACTCTTGAGATTAAAACTATATGTTGATCATATTATTTTTATCATCATATATAACATTTTTATAACCCTGATGTTGAAATTCTCTTTCACTGGAGTGTAAAGATGGGTAGATTATTGGTATGATCATGACTAGGGTTATCTTTGGCCTGTAGTGCAAAGTTGAATTGTGACTGGTATGATCATGACCATTGAATTTATAATTGAATATCTTAAGCTTAAGTGCAAAGGTGAATTGATCAACATGGTTATAATTATTGTTTATATAAATTCTGAAATGATTATATATTTCTTTGAGATATGAATATATTTGGCTTGTAGTGCAAATATGAATTGTTGATGAATATCTTTGGCATGTAGTGCAAAGATGGCCTGTTGATGAATATCTTTTACCTGTAGTGCAAAGATGAACTGTTGTTGAATATCTTTGGCCCGTAGTGCAAAGATGGTTTGTTGATGAATATTTTTGGCCCGTAGTGCAAAGATGGATTTGTTAGTATGATTATAAACAGGAACTGTGATTTGGTATAACCATGATCTTTGATGTTTCAGGTAAAGACAGGTGATGAAAATATTCTTCGTCCTGAGTGCGAAGAAAAATTTATAGTCACAATTATGATTATGAGTTATTCATATGATTGTGGAAAGGAACTGTTGAGTGATGTTACATGGATAAAATATTGTTGGTGGATTTTTAACATGGAGAAGATAATAGACTTTATAGTCTATTTGACTCTTCTAATGGATTGCTCGTTCCGCTGCAACTATGGTTGAAATTTTTTTATCATCTACCATATGTTCTAAATCTCTGATTTATTATTGATGAAGACTATTGATAATTTATTTATCTTTAGTCATGATATTCTTTACTGAGCTAGTTGTGCTCACCCTTTTGCTTCACAATTCCTTTCAGGTAATAAGAGTATAGCTGGGTCGAGCGGGGGTAACAAGGGAATAGAACGGTGGTCATCATTTAGTAGTTATATTTGGTGAAGAAAATAGGGTGAGGCGAACCCAACGTTGGAAGGGTGTTTTGTCACTATCATACAAGATGTCTAATGACATACAACCTCGTGTCATCATAAGACAGGGTTGTGCTCATCCACTTGCTGAGTATATCTATGGGCACTACCTATATAATCTTGGTGTTTGTTTGAAGTATAATTCTCAATTAGAGACAGTGGAGATAATGATAAGTCAAGAGAAGACTCACCATTGGGAAGAATATGATAGTAATCTTCTCGTTTTTCTTTGGGGTCTATTGGGTAAACCAAGGATAATTCTGTGGCCATATGATATCTATCATAACTTAGATGCGTGGCCTCCCATGTACGAAGGTTTCCTTGAGCACTTCCCAAAGATTCTAATTTTTAAAACAGTTTTTGACTATACCTTTATGTAAGGTGTTATTGTGAGGTGATGCCCACGGTTGGAACATGAGTCACATTTGGTATATATTTGTATCCAAACTCACAGCATATGTGTTGTTGTATTTTGCACGACAATTGTTGTAATAAAGTTGTAGTTATTTTCTGTACCATGTATTTGACGACTCAGAATGGGTTGGGTGGAATGGACCTATTTTGGGGTTGTCACAGGTGGTATCAGAGCTTAGGGATATGATCTCTGGCGGAGATCGGGAAATATAACTAGGAGGGGAGAGATGAGTAAATCCTTCGCTAGTGTGTCCTACCTAAGCTTATTTGTTGGTCAGTCATAATATTGGGATATTATGTGATATGTTAATTTGTTCAATTAACCCTTATTTTGAAGCTGTATTCTAGAATGATATCTGAAATACAGGAGATGAGCAATGGAGAAATCATGATGATAGGGAAGATAGAATCTGAAATGAAAGCAAGGTATTCTCAACTCTTTGAAATACCAGGTACGTAAATTTCGGGGACGAAATTTCATAAGGAGGGGAGATTGTAAGACCCCGAATTTTATGAAATAAAAGTATTCAATTTTTCTTATAATTACTATTCAGTAAATGGTTAAATTGATAAATGTTAAAGTTATGGGTGAAATGTGAATATTTTTTTCAAAATAAGCAAGTGGTTATAAAATAATCATTGTTGTCGGGGAATATTCGTACGACGGCGCAGCTATTTGTGGGCCCCATAACAGAATAACTGTCGGGTGAAGAAAACGACAAATTTAAGTTTTTACAAATAACGGCGTAGTTGTTACCGTTAACACTGTTGGAATACCCGGTGATTAAAATACAGTAATACGCGTTATTGCACAGTAGCACACGGTATTGCACAGTATTTTTGAAATTATTGATTCTTACGTAAGAAGACACTACTCAATAATTATTACAGTAATTACTGTTCAATATTTTATTTTATTGATTCAATAATTGCTGCGTTGATATTTTATATTATTGTTGTTTCAATAATTGTTGTTGCACAGTATTTCTCATTATCAGATCAATAATTCATATTATTTAAATAATATTATTAGATAGCATTATTGACAATGTCTAGAAAGTTCTGTCTAAGGAGAGGTTTGGTCATCTAATTGCGCGCCAGTAAGGAGAAATCCTTATTGGAAAGCCCCTCTTTCCTGGGAACGGCCTGGTTGTCATAAATGTGATTCTGTAATATTATTTGTGAATAATTAATTATTGATTCATATGATAAGAAAATATTTATTTTATGTGGATATAAATGAGGGATATATTTTTGTGATTAAAAATGAAGGAGTTAATGTTGAGGTTTTTATCAGTATTTTTGTCGGAATGGAGGTATTAAAAATCAGGGTTTTTGAGATATTTTGCGGGGGTTATAATTTTTAATCCGACCGTTGGATCGTGGTAATTTTTGGATATGTTATACATATATAAGTTGAGTATATGTCCACAATTTTGAACCGTTAAAAATGAACGTATGATTTATTATGAATTTTACGAGATGACTGGTTCAGAAATTGTTGAATTTTCGGAGTTTATCATTTTGGTGGAAAATTCTAGAATTGGTGGGCCCCACTTGTGGTTGGTGAAGAAATGTGCTGAATTATATTTCAAATGTGGTGGGTGGGAATAGTAGCAGGTAAAGCCATCAGGTTGCAGGTCAAACCTACTAAAATTTTCCTATAAATAGAGGGCTAAGTTAGAATTGAAAATCACACCAGAAACATAAGCTTTCTCTCTTTCTCTCTCTATATTATGAAGCATATTTTGTGAGTTTTTAGATATTTGGTGAGTTACTATTCATCAGTGCAAGTTTCTTTCAGCATCATATCCGATATCCAGTCAGAAGTACTGCTCTTTTGAGGTAAGGGATTGTAAGGGATTGTAAGGGATTGTAAGGGATATTATTTTCTTCTTAAATGATATTATTTTCTTCAATATCATTATGCTGAAATATTGATATGAGTTTTTATCAAATTTGGAACTTTTTGTGTCGGGGTTACTATTCATGAGTTACGAATATTACTCTTGAGATTAAAACTATATGTTGATCATATTATATTTATCATCATATATAACATTTTTATAACCCTGATGTTGAAATTCTCTTTCACTGGAGTGTAAAGATGGGTAGATTATTGGTATGATCATGACTAGGGTTATCTTTGGCCTATAGTGCAAAGTTGAATTGTGACTGGTATGATCATGACCATTGAATTTATAATTGAATATCTTAAGCTTAAGTGCAAAGGTGAATTGATCAACATGGTTATAATTATTGTTTATATAAATTCTGAAATGATTATATATTTCTTTGAGATATGAATATATTTGGCTTGTAGTGCAAATATGAATTGTTGATGAATATCTTTGGCATGTAGTGCAAAGATGGCCTGTTGATGAATATCTTTGACCTGTAGTGCAAAGATGAACCGTTGTTGAATATCTTTGGCCCGTAGTGCAAAGATGGTTTGTTGATGAATATTTTTGGCCCGTAGTGC
The DNA here is from genome assembly GCA_016801055.1 of Panax notoginseng. Taxonomy (NCBI): domain Eukaryota; kingdom Viridiplantae; phylum Streptophyta; class Magnoliopsida; order Apiales; family Araliaceae; genus Panax; species Panax notoginseng. Next base: position 146,099,356 of record CM029012.1, on the reverse strand, counting down.
AAAGATGGATTTGTTAGTATGATTATAAACAGGAACTGTGATTTGGTATAACCATGATCTTTGATGTTTCAGGTAAAGACAGGTGATGAAAATATTCTTCGTCCTGAGTGCGAAGAAAAATTTATAGTCACAATTATGATTATGAGTTATTCATATGATTGTGGAAAGGAACTGTTGAGTGATGTTACATGGATAAAATATTGTTGGTGGATTTTTAACATGGAGAAGATAATAGACTTTATAGTCTATTTGACTCTTCTAATGGATTGCTCGTTCCGCTGCAACTATGGTTGAAATTTTTTTATCATCTACCATATGTTCTAAATCTCTGATTTATTATTGATGAAGACTATTGATAATTTATTTATCTTTAGTCATGATATTCTTTACTGAGCTAGTTGTGCTCACCCTTTTGCTTCACAATTCCTTTCAGGTAATAAGAGTATAGCTGGGTCGAGCGGGGGTAACAAGGGAATAGAACGGTGGTCATCATTTAGTAGTTATATTTGGTGAAGAAAATAGGGTGAGGCGAACCCAACGTTGGAAGGGTGTTTTGTCACTATCATACAAGATGTCTAATGACATACAACCTCGTGTCATCATAAGACAGGGTTGTGCTCATCCACTTGCTGAGTATATCTATGGGCACTACCTATATAATCTTGGTGTTTGTTTGAAGTATAATTCTCAATTAGAGACAGTGGAGATAATGATAAGTCAAGAGAAGACTCACCATTGGAAAGAATATGATAGTAATCTTCTCGTTTTTCTTTGGGGTCTATTGGGTAAACCAAGGATAATTCTGTGGCCATATGATATCTATCATAACTTAGATGCGTGGCCTCCCATGTACGAAGGTTTCCTTGAGCACTTCCCAAAGATTCTAATTTTTAAAACAGTTTTTGACTATACCTTTATGTAAGGTGTTATTGTGAGGTGATGCCCACGGTTGGAACATGAGTCACATTTGGTATATATTTGTATCCAAACTCACAGCATATGTGTTGTTGTATTTTGCACGACAATTGTTGTAATAAAGTTGTAGTTATTTTCTGTACCATGTATTTGACGACTCAGAATGGGTTGGGTGGAATGGACCTATTTTGGGGTCGTCACATTGCAGGTCACTGCAAGTTTACATTGCTTAAACTTTTTTCTCGCGTTGTCATATCACGAAGTATAGAATGCAAACTGAATTTAAAAATAACTTTTCTCATATTTAGTTATACACTGACCAATTGCAGGTCACTGCAAGTTTACATTGTTTATACTTTTTTCTCGTGTTGTCATATCACGAGGTATAGAATGCAAACTAAATTTAAAAATAACTTTTCTCATATTTAGTTATACACTGACCAATTCCCCCCCCCCTATTTTGCATAAGTGGCTGTAAAGAAGTGGTGGTTATGGGGTTACTGGACATCACCAATGATGTATGTAAAATCTCATATTTTATGAATAAAGACTTAATTTTTTGGAATATTTTTTAAATATTATGGTGTGAATTTGAGATAATGTTATAGTTCTGGGTAGTATTTATAAATTTTGCAAAGTATGCAAGTTGTTGTATTATATTCGATTGGTCGGGGAATATTATTTTTGTCGGAAAATATTCGTACGACGGCACAATTATTGGTGGACCCCACAACGGAATTATTGTCGGATTGAAAAAATGACAAAAATATTTTATGAAAATAACGTCGGAAGTTTTAAATACTGTTGAACTACTCGGTAGTAAAAGTACAGTAATACGTGTGGTTGCATAGTAGCATACGGTATTGATTATTGAGACTTACGTGATTAGTCACTCAGTTTGATTCAATTATTGTCAATTAATTATATGAATTATTTAGCGATAATGAAGTTTTGTTTTATTCGTATTATTAACGTAATAAAACAGAAACATCTTTTTATATAAAATAGAATACTTTATTAAAGTTATTCTATAAATAGAATATATTATATTTTATTTAAATGATTTTTCTTTAAATATGGACCGTCAGATTAAAGTAAATCAATCTGGACCATTCATGGATTAGTTACTATGCATTCTATTTTTCTATAAATAGAAGCTCATTCCTTCATTATTTTCTTACGAATTCACTGAAACTCTAGAGAGAGAAACTATAGAGAGAAAGAAGAAAAGTGTTCTGCTACTTCACTACTCCTATATCCAGTACTCTTCTTTCTAAGGTAAGGGATATTATTTGTTGTACTCTTAAGGGATATTATTTCTTTTGTATTCATGAAGAAAACTTCGGTTATTCTATTATTTATTATTTTGTTGGAATAACCTGTATACGCGGTCTACCCTATACTTGGTGACATTCTTCTATTATTCTGTTGGAACATCCTGTCTGTGTGTTTTACAACGGACCTGGTTCCTTCTTTATTATTATTATGTTGGAACATCCTGTCTGTGTGTTTTACACCGGACCTGGTTTCGTCTTTATTATTATTCTGTTAGAACATCATGTCTGTGTGTTTTACACCGGACCTGGTTCCGTCTTTATTATTATTCTGTTGGAATATACTATCTGTGCGTTTTACGCCGGACCTAGTTCCATTAGTTATTATTCTGTTGGAATAACCTGTCTGTGTAGTCTATCGCATGCATGGTGATTTCTTTTGTTATTCCATTCTTTATTATACTCAGTTGGTTAAAACTTTGACTTCTATACTCCATGAAATTAGTGAAATATCCTTGATATTTGCGCTTCATCCAGTATCTTTTCATGAAAATATTCTTCTGAGCATTCTTGAATTTTACTTTACACAAAAGTATCATGTTGAAAATTTGGACGTTATTGGTTCCTGGACAAATTAATTCTTGAACTTGTTTTATTGAATTCTTATATCATTGTCATCATCCTCATGTTTATATTATGTTGAAAGCCATCTGTGGCCTGTAGTGCATAGATGGACTTGGTATGATTATGACCGAGGATTATTCGGTGTAATCATGATCGTAATATTACAATGATGTGGAAAAAATTCTCATTGGCCCGTAGTGCATTGATGGACAGTTTTTGGTATGATTATGGCTATGGATTCTCTTTAGCCGTAGTGCAAAGATGAATTGTTTTATGGCATGATCAGAACCGTTGATGAAAACATGATTATCTTTAGCCGTAGTGCATGGATAATTCGTGGTGGTGATACAAAAGAATATCCTTGGCCGTAGTGCAGGGATGATTCGATGATGTGGATTATTTATTAAGCTGAGTCCCAGCGATAAAAGTCATGAAAATTTTTTTAAATCATAAAAGATAGTAGATTTTATTCTCTACTTGACTCTTTTAATGGATTGCTTAATCCGCTGCAGTTAAACTTGATGTCTATTGTATTTTATCAGTTTAACATTGTTGAAGACTAATGGTAATTTATTCTGCATTATCTTAGTCATAATATTTCTTACTGGGCTTGTTGAGCTAGCTCACCCTTTCTTTCACGGTTCTCTTCAGGAAATGAGAATATAGCTGGGACGAGTCGGGAAACGGAGTGATGGACCAGATGATAGCATTAGTAGTCCTCGCTATTCTATGTAATAGTGTGATAATAATTGTAATAAGGACTCCTTTTGAGTATGGATACTCTCTAGAAGATAATATTTGTATTCAAACTCACAGTTTATGTTTTGTTGTATTGTACACGACATTTGTATTAGTAAGTTGTATTTGAATTCTGTACCATGTATCTGGCGACCCAAGATGGGTGATGTATACCTAATTTTGGGGGTGTCACATGTATGTGATGAATGCATTAGCAGTGAATGAATTTCTGGGGGATCAATTGAAAAATGTAAGTATTTAATTCATACAATGTCTTTAGTGTCTTGATCAAATGTAAGCAGTGTAGTTGAAGACAGATTGATGCTTCTGAAAGGTGTGAGTGGAGCATTCGACTTTTAAAGTGCAACCATTCATGCTGAGCCTTTTTTCTTCTGGCTACATGAGGCTTATTCATGGCTCTTTTCCTTTCTTGTATTTTTTTGGAAGAAATGTGACTTGACTAGTTTTTGTGTTCCTAGTACCTGGAAGTTTGTATATAATTTTTTCTCTTTTCTTTATTTTTTTATGGATAGTTTGGTTTATTTTGTGGATGTAATCAAATTCACAATTCAATATAGTAGTAATTTATTTTGTGGTTTATTTTGTGGATAGTTTGGTATATATTTTGTGGATGTAGTAATTTAAAACTATAAACGAATGATATTATTGGAATGTATTTTGAATGGTTGATATATTTTGGCTTTAAATTTAAATGAGAATTTAGACCTTTTAACTATATATCATGGCATTAGTATATTGCAGGTGCATTGGTAATGTAAGTGAATTATAATTTTTTTTTATTTTAATCTACAACATTTTAAAAACGTTGTGTAAATGTGCCTAAACGTTGTTTGATATACTAAACAACAACATTTTTATCCAAAAAACGTTGTGGAATCATACCTTCTACAACGTTTTTAAGCATCTGCTAATTTTTGGAAAACAAATCTACAACGTTTTTTTCTTAAAAAACGTTGTGTATTGTGCCTAACTACAACGTTTTAAAAACGTTGTGTAAGGGTGTCAAATAGATAACACCCTTAACCACGACGTTTTTTGTACTGAAACCACAACGTTTTTTTCGCGTTGTCTATTTACTGTTTTGTAATAATGAATTTACCTGTCTGCATAAAAATGTTCATCTTTTTTAAATTAATTAAAGCTACATAAATTGCAACATTTTGAGAATTTTTTTTATATATAATAGTTAGATGTTTATTCGTATCGACATAATAGTTCTCTCTGCATTCTATATTATAATTAGTTATTTTAATTTCATACACATAGATTAAGAATGTCATTTAATATTACTTCCTCCGTCCCAAATTATCTGCTGTTCTAGAGTTTCACACAGATACCAATATATGTGATAAAAATACTAAAGTACCCTTATTAGTGAAAATATGAAAAATGTGTTTAAAAAAGAGTGCATGAAATAGTATGTAGACAGAGAAAGTATGAGTGCATTAAATAGACAAATAGTCTAAAGAGAGAGAAAGTATGAGTGCATATATACGTGTGGAGAGAGGAAGAGAGAGAAAGTATGAGTGCATAAAATAGACAAATAGCATGTAGAGAGAGAAAGTATGAGTGCATATATATGTGTGAAGAGAGGATGAGAGTAATGACTATCAATTATTAGGTGAAGGGGCAAACTTGAAAAATAAAGGAAAAAAATATATTGAAATCTTGAAAAAGCAGATATTGTGGGACAAATTTTTTTTACTAAAACAGCAGATAATTTGGGACAGAGAGAATATTATTTAATAATTAAAATTTGTGTAAAATTTTATCATTGTCCGTCCCTTTATGAGAAGTTGGGACGACTACTAATAAAGGAGATAGAATTTATTGAAAAAAAAGAAGAGAGAATGTAGAGATAATTAATATAGGAAAGCAAAAATATTTTATTATCTTAGAAAGTTGAAAATCACAAATAATTAAATTGAAACAATTTTTTTCCTTCTAAAAAATCTATTACTCCCTCCGTTCATTAATATAAGTCGTTTTTAGAGTTATGTACAAGTATTAAGGAAATAATTATATAACATTAAATATAATATCAATTATTTATATTGTCTTTGTATTAGAAAAAGAGAGTCTTATTTATTGAACAAAAAATAGTGAGAGAATCAAAGTTATATTAATTTATTATTTGGGGTAATATTGAAAATTAAACAATTAATATTTACTAAAAATTTTCAAACGATTAATATTAAGGAATAAAAATAATTTTTTAAAACGATTTATATTAAAAATCGAAGGGATTATATGGAATGGAGGAGTAGTAATGAGAGAGAGAGAGAGAGATTTGATGAATGTGTGGGGCTGGACATGCACGAGGCTTGTGTGTTGGATCGTGGTTCAGAAATACATACGTACACTGGACTGGTAGTAGTGGGGTGAAATGAAGTGGTGATGCAAGAAGAAAGATATGGTGGTGTGATCTCTGTGATTCACGTGCATATCCAAAATCTTTTTGCACGGCCTCATCTGATCCTCCCTTCGAATATAATCCAATTCTTCCTCTATTTCCATTGCTGTTAATATAATTACAACATATATTTTTTACCTATATTTTTGTTATTATTCTAGCAATGCTTAATATATATGTATTAGGTGACAAGTTTTTTTTGTAAACATTATTTTTACCCACAATATCAATCGTCTTTTGGGTTTATAGGGGTATAATTTTTGTTGAAACAAAATTATTTTTTTGACACGTGTACAGTAGCGAAGCCACATATAAGATTATGGGGTTAATTGACTCCACTGGGAAAAAAATTCTTTATAATGTAAAGTAAATTTTAAAAATTTTAAGTATTATATATAAATTGACCCCACTAAAATTTTATAAATTTTCTATTATACGGGGTCAAATTGAAAATTTATAACTTTGTTAATCAAATTTTAATCACATATGACTAATATCTTCTCAATATATGTATATCTCTCTATAGTATTTTAAAATAAATAATAATCTAATTTATATTATTTTTAAAAATAATTAATGAATTAATTACTTATGAACAGTTGTGATTATATATCATATATTATTACTTATTATATTGTCATTACAATATATATATATATATATATATATATATATGTGTGTGTGTGTGTGTGTGTGTGTGTGTGTGTGTGTGTGTGAGACTCGAAAGTACAAAATTATTAAAAAAAATTGGCTCGGGGGGAACCCCGCCAAGTTATTTATAACTTAACAATAATTTTGACATCACTGAAATTTATTTCTGACTTCGCCACTGCACGTACGTATATAATTTTTAATACATACATATATATTGAATAAATTGTATTGGAAATGAAATTATGTGAGTATTGCTCTAGCTAGCTAGCAATATCAGTTCCTTAGTACGTTTTATGAGAAATGAAGGCTAATCAAAATGAGTATATATGAAAATATAATTAGTATTTAATACTAGTTCATGAGCGTATATTAATTGTATAAAATATGAAAAGAATATAACAGCTTATACATGAATTTGCAAAACAAGAGAACTAGCTAGTCGTTTTTATTTAAAAAAATTGGAGCTTGCTAGATCATGGAGTATATAAAGTATCCCATTTACAGGCCGGCAAGAAACATATATATATATATATATTAGGCTAGGCATACTATACGACTTACGTCGGAGCAGAAATTTAGAGATTGTCCGAATTAAAATGATGTGTTGGAGTAGTACTATACTAACTAAGTTAAAAGCTAGCTAGCTAGCTATCTAGGGTATTTAATTTCTCACTTGTTATAGTATAAAATTAAATTTGTCAACAGCAAATTAACCACCCACCTGGTCTTGTCTTTGTAATTTGGATATATAAATATCTTGCTTAATTCCGTTTGGTTTGTAATTGTTGATAATTAAGTACGGTATGAATTAATTTAAAATGTCAACATTAATTTTTAATCAAATAACTTCCCATCAAACAGCTGGAGTATTTTTGAGTAGGAAGACGGAATTAAAGTTGGAGTGACAATGATGGTGAACTCGAATCGGCACAACTGCCAATAAATAAATAAGAATCTAGCCAGCCAACCAGCCACCCAGCCAGCCACCCAGCCTTTTCTATTCTGTTTAAGATGCGCAACAAATTTTTGTGGTATTAAGGAACAAAACAAAATTATCCAGACCAGAACGTAAGTACGTCTTTGGATTAATTGATCCAGAAGATGTAGCTACAGAGGTTATATATGCATGGAGTTAGTCTTTGGATCGATTTGTGTGATATATTGTTATATATATATATATATATATATATATATATATATATATATATATATATATGATCAATGGCCTGGATTTGATAGCTCCACTTGCTAGCTAATACGTACTGACCGTACCAGTTACCACGACCGGCAATGGCATGCATTTCATGTTAAATTAAGGCCAGGTTTGAATGCTAAATGACAAATGGAAAACACCATTCACTGAATTAATATATATATATATATATATATATATATATATATATACACGGTAAGGATCAAGAGCATCCACCTTAAAGAGCAACCAGAGCATCCACCTCAAAACGACGTAGTTTTGAAGGGACGCGGTGACATTTTTGTAAATACGTGAGGGACGCGGTGGTATTTTTGTAAATACAATGCCACCGCGTATTTATAAAAATGTCACCGCGTCTCTCCAAAACTACGTCGTTTTGATAAGTGGATGTTATTTAAGGCATGATTGCTCTTTAAGGTGGATGCTCTTGAATGGGACCGTGTGTATATATATATATATATATATGAAACTAGTAGCTAGTACTAAAAATTTTTACCATATTTTCTGTGTTAAGCAACTTATTTAATTTATGCGACTGATTTACTTTTTTTGTTTAAATTAATATTGAGAGTCAATTTTAGACTAAAAAATCATGTTGAATTTTGATAAACTATCAAAGATTTATTGTTTGCACAATTTTAAATAATCACATCAATTTTGATTATTTTTTTTAAAAAAAAAATTCAAAAGTTAAAATTGTTCTGATATTTTAGAATGGAGAATGGATTTTCATATATTTGTCAATGGGTTGAGTGGGGAGGTTCAGATCTGTGGTGTTGTTCTTCTTCTTCCAATTTCTTTGACTTTAATTTTCTGAGAATAGAATATCCCCCGATCAATTTGAGGGGCAGGCTGTGTAAAAACTAAAAACAATACGGAATAATTTAGTAATTCTAGTAGAGTTTCTAAGGTAAGGATGGTAATAAATTGAGTTACTACTAGGGGCTGTGGGTATTAAATAAGATATAACTAGGTGGCACATGTCAACAATACATAATTTTTTTTTCTTTCAAAAGTAAACCAATGGTTGGATCATTATTTTAAGCAATTTGAAACAATTTTTTTCTTGATACAAATATTATATAATTACAACTTTCAACTATAAGAATATATTTTATTTTTATAGATTGATCTGAATAAATTGTCTAATTTGAATCATATTCACATATAGCTAGATGAATTATGACCAATATAACCCTCTACAATATAACAAATACTCCATCTGTTTCTAAAAGATTATCGTTTTAAAAGAAAAAAATTATTCCAATTTATTTGTCGTTTATAACTTTCTAGAAAAATAAATTATTTACTTTTTTATATCACTCCTACCTTTTCTTATTGTCTCAAAAAATTCTCTTTTTTATATTAATAATTTTTAACTTCCATAAAAAAATAGTAATAAAATTTTAAATAAATTTTAATTATTAAATAATAATATTAAATAATTTTTTTAATTTATATATAAAAATTTTAAACGACAATCTTTTAAGAATATATATCGTATTAAAGGAGCCTAAAAGACTGTGGTGGGGTTTTCTGACAGTCTCTGCAACTTAACAAACGGTGAGAATGTGGAGTATATATATATATATATATATATATACGGTTTGTTGAGTAGTGCAGTTCACATGCAGATGCAGCAGTTTTATTTTGGGTAAAAAAAGATGGAAACAATGATTGCTTAAAATTCCCTCTACCCAATAACTTGAGTAAAATCATTTAATGTAAATGTGGAATGAATATTATAACAAAATTTTGTTATGTATTTTCATAAATTTATGTTAAAATATAATTATTAAACGTATTTTAATACATGAGATTGATATAAATTACAGGAGTAACTCACTTATTACATATTTTTCTAAAAAAATTATTATTAATATTTGTCTACGTAACTGACAATTAAAAAATCGAAATATTCATAATATATATATATATATATATATATATATATATATATATATATATATATATATATCCGGATCGTAAGCTCACCCCTTATTCAACTCACCTGAGCTCACCCCCTTTAGCGACGGATCCTGCGACGGTTCGGTCATATAACCGTCGTCTATACTTTTAGCGACGGATAACATATAGCGTCGCTAAAAGTATAGACGACGGTTGTATGACCGAACCGTCGCTAAAGGGGGGGTGAGCTCGGGTGAGTTGAATAAGGGATGAGCTTAAGATCTGAACAGTATATATATATATATATATATATATATATATATATATATATATATATATATATATATATATATCATTTTTCTTGCAATAAAGATTACTATTTTATCATATATAGTGGTAGCACTAGGATAGCCAAGTGACCAACTATTTTTTTGTGCACTTACAATTTACATTCCGTTTTAAGAAATTGGTATATGTATATACTTAAATTATTGTTATCATCTTAATGTAATATTAACATATATTGACTCTAAATTAAAATTAAGATTGAAGTAAGGTGAAGGACATTATCTCTTTTTCCTTAATTCCCTCACTCCCAAGTACGCATACCATAGCATGCTTAATTAGCATAGCACTAAAAATAAAATTAACAAAATATATAAAAAAGGATGGTAATATTGCTAAAACAATATTTATGATGTCAAAGCAATATCTAAAAAGTTTCAAAGAACAAATGTAAAATCTCGCTCAATACATGCATTTTATAACCACTGTTTTGAAACTTAGTCCGGACAGATCGGTTCAACCTAGAACCAATTTTTTGTTTGGTCCGATTTGGCCTGATTAAACTAGTTTGATTAAAATTCGAATTGAACTGATTGATCACCGATTGAATTAGTAATTCAATCGGTAAAACTGGTTAAGTTGACACGGTGAACCGATTTTTTATTTTTTGGTATCTAATATTTTTTAATATTAAAATTAATTAAACACTTTTAGTAATATTGTAACTCAATTTTATTGTGTTTTAGTTCATAAAAAACGAGGATTTTTTTTAAAATTTTATTAATTACTAATAATATATATTTTTATATATTTATGATGTCACTAGTTCAATAATGATTCAATTACTGGTTGAATCAATGACTTATCCACCCAATAATATTTTCAATTCGATCGATAACCGATCAAATTTCGAAAAAATTAGTTCTAATATCATAAATATTATTATGAAATTATCAAATATCAATAAAAGAAAGGCAAAAAAGTATACATAAAATAAGATAAAAATATTTGGGGGGACCATCGAGTTGTATTCTTTATTGACTCTCTCTCCTTCAATATGTCATACTAGGGTTCATCCTATCCTTGCTCTCAACAGAAACCTTGTTTTTCTCTTTAATTTTTTTTTCATTTGTCTCACGATCAAACTACATCCATTTACTATATATATTGCCTCCTCCACCTAAATCCATATATATATATATATATAAACATCTTCCTCCAAACAAGCATACCACCAAGGCACCAACTACAAATTCTCTCTCTAGATCTCTCTTACATATATAAAAGATCATGTATACCACCATGGAGGTAGAAATGATGAAGAGACAACCTTACGGTGTCCCAAAATCAAACACAGGCACAAAATCATCATCACTGGGCATGCACAAGGATTCACAAATGATGATATCAAAAGTGAAGCCCAAAATCCGCATAATTCACATATTTGCACCGGAGATCATCAAGACAGACGTCGCAAACTTCAGAGAACTCGTCCAGAGACTCACCGGAAAACCCAGTATCTCCGACAAAACCACCATGAAGAAACAACCAAGGATCATGAGCAGGTCATCGGATGACGAGCAAATATCATCTTCGACAACGACGTCGTCTTCCAATAACAGCGCCACCAGGAAATTGGAAATACGGACTGGGTTTCGTCGTCCTTCGGATCAGTCTAGGGAGAGAATCAAAGGGGAGGAAGAGATATGGGGGGGTGCAAATTCAGGGGGTGGGTTTTTGGGTGGGTTTGCTGATTTGGAATATGGGTTCATGCAAGAGCTTAGTGGATTTCACCTTCTTCCTTTGGAGGTCCCTCACATGGATGCTTTTGGATCAGAGTCTCAACTTGCAGGCTAGGCTAGCCTAGCTACTTAATTTCATCAATTAATTTGGTTTGGTTAATTCATCATCTTAATTACTTATTTATTTATCTATTAATTGTTGGTGCCCAGATGGTTTGGTTAATTCATCATCTTAATTACTTATTTATTTATCTATTAATTGTTGGTGCCCAGATGATTGTAGTTTGTTTAATTAACTTGAGTGTTCCCTTCTTGATCTCTCTACTTTTATATATGAAGTTTTCCAATTAAATTAAATTATGTGATCTTACTGTACATATATATAATTAATACTTATACATTTACTTATGTTTTCGGAGGTGGTGCTCCATTTGGATGTTAATCGAGTTACTTATTATCAATATATTTGTTCTTTATTTATATTTATATTTATATATATATATATATTCTGATCAAATTTTAGACTTTAATGAATGTGTTTTGCATATGTTGTTTAGTTTGGTTTAATTTGTTTTATCTCTCGATGTTACACTTGCTTTTGTTTTTTCTGTGTGAGCCTAATTAATTTGCAACTTATATACTAAAATTATACTATACATGCTGATGATGTATGTTCTAATTCTTGGGACATTATATTTAGCTAACCAAATTAAATAGAAATATTTGATATATAAATATTTTTCTTTTCTTGCAAGAATTAATTTATACTATGTAGCTCCAATAAAATCTGTTTTTTTTTTAAATTAAATCTAGTCATCTTAATTCTCCAACTTACTTGGTAAATAGTTCAAACAGATCTCCTAAATTAACTTTGCAGTTGGCTTGCCTGTTACACTCATTTAATAATGACATTTTTATCTTTTCATTAATTTTATTAATGGTATTAATGACATTTTATTATTTTATTTTCAAATATATAACATTTTGAGACCGGTACCGATTCAGTGGTGGCGGAACTAGAACGTTTTTTAAGAGGGATCAAAATACATCAGTAAAAAAACTTATTTATTGATACTTGAAGTGCTTCTTTAGGTTGTACGATTGAGAGTAGACAATTGCATCATGCGAGTCTGCATAGTTTGAAAACGTCTCAAAATTTGTTCGTTTTCAATTGTGAAAAAAAATATTCTTCTCAATATAAACTACCAGACTGTCATTCATCCACTCGTCTCCCATTTTATTATGCAAGTCAGTCTTGACAATTTTGACCGCAGAGAATACTCTTTCAACAGTAGCAGTCACAACTGGTAAAATCAAAGCCAACTCGATCAATCGATATACCAATGTAAAAGTCATATTCTTCTTGTTTCAATCAGTTTTTTAGCAAGACTTCCCAAACCCAAATCTTCGATCCCAAAAAATTGACTGTCGCATCGCATATCATAAATGTAATTTTCAAGTTAATCCTCAAGTATCATGCGATCAGTTAATGAGAAGTTTTCTTGATAAAACTCAGCAAGACGGAGTAACTTATTTTTGTCAAATTTAGAGAACGAATCCCTTGGATCAAGCTAGGCATGCATGATATGCATAAAAATAACTATGTGCTTACTTCTGAAAACCGATTGTTCATCTCTTGAACAATTGAATCAACAACCTACATTGTAATAATGAAAAATCAACAAACAAAGATAAATTCTTAGATAGGAATACTGAAAAAAGATTTATAGAGATTATACCTGACAAAAAATCTCAACACAATAATGATGAAAAATAGTAATAATTTGTCCATTGCACCTGCTACGACTGCGAGATCTCATGTTGTCTTCCATATTAATTATTGGGATCGTATTCTTCTCAAAAAATATATTGTTGACTTCCTTCAAAAAATTCTCTCATTCCGTCTCCCTAAAATCTTGTAGTCAAGCTTTCATTACCCCAATCAATCTCACAGCATGTACAATGTTTTGATCTTTTTTTTTGTAAGGCAAGTGACAAATCAGTTGTGATTTCCAATAAATATTTCATCAAATGAATCACAAATACAAATTCGTAATTCTCCATTTTATCAATCAAACTTATGGCTATACCGCTATTATCATCAGAAGCTCCATCATCATGCACATTTTCAAGCACTTGTAATACAGAAGTCCACATAGACATAAGACAGATTATTGTTATGTAATGTGAACCCCAACGAGTATCTCCTGGCCGTCTTAAACTGATTTCTTGATTTTTTTTCCTTTACCACTAACTATCTCCCCCTTTTCCAAACACTCTACGATCCTATCATGTTCAAGCTGTCTAAGTTTTTCTTTCCTTTTACTTGATGCTCCAGCCACATTCACAATCATAGTAACATATTGAAAAGAATCACTCACAATACGGCTGCTCTTGGCAACAGCAACAACAACTAATTGGAGTTGGTGAGAAAAACAATGGACATACCTTGCATATGGATTTTCTTTTAAAATAAGAGTCTTCAATCCATTGAACTCGCCTCGCATATTTGAAGCCCCATCATATCCTTGACCTCTCAATCTCGATAATGACAATTTATGTTTTGCAAACAATTCATCACTAGCATTCTTCAAAGAAATAGATGAAGTGTCAGACACATGTACCACACTAAGAAATCTTTTAATCACATCTCCATAGTTGTTTACATATCTCAAAACAACTCCCATGCATTTGCTCCTTTATTGAAACATCTCAAGACTCATCAACCATAAAAGATATTACCCTAATATCATTGATGATGGCAAGTGTAGTTTTCACAACACAAGCACTTGCTAGTTCTTTTTGAATTTTTGGAGAAGTCATTTGATTGTTTCTAGGAGCATTCTCATTAACTACCTTGCCTACCTCTTCATTTTGTAGGCTGTACCACTCAAAAAACTCAAAAAAAATTCCCTTATTTGATGAAGTCGATGACTCATCACGTCCACGAAAAGGCAAACTTTATTTCAAAAGAAGGCGTGTGACATCCAAAGCCGCCGTTAAACGGGTGCGATAAGCAACCTCCATATCTTGCCCTTGTGTTAGTAGTCACAACCTCCATATCTTGCCCTTGTGTTAGTTGTATATGTGACACTCCGAAAAATTATTAATGTTCACATTTAATAAAGTTATGGACGAATAACTCCGAGAAATGTAAGGTTTGAAACATATAGCAATACTCAAATATATATTGTATTTACTAAATATAAATTTAATAGTAATTAAACACTAATATAATATATTTACTAAATGTAATTAATATTGCTAGTGCAAAAATGATAGTGTCAGAATAAATTTACATTTAATGACACTTTTGTAATTATTTTAACAACATTAATCTTCCAATATTATTTTTGCTTTCACAATATCAATAGCGTTTAGTAGAAGAAACTGTGCTATGTTTATTAGGACTGAGCAAGTAGCCAAATTGGAACCGAAACCGTACGAAAAACCGTACGAACCGCAACAACGGTTCCGACGTATGTGGCGATTTTAGGTGGGTTGAATAACTAAATTTACGGTTCCTGTTTGGTTACTAGCCAAAATCGCACGCATAAAATTGAAACTGCACCATGTATGTGTATGTATGTATTATCTCTAGTAAATTCTAAAGTTACTTTTCACTTGAACACGCTAAGAGAAAACTCAAGTTTTGCATTGTCATTTTTTCACCAATTGAAAGAAGATGGTTAGAGGTTATAGAGTCAAAAATTAAGCAATTGGGTTTTGAAATTTCGAATTTGTTTGATGCGTTATTGGAGAGGCTTATAGCTGAGGGTCCAAATTCGTTGGTTTGAGCACTTGATGCATTGATTAAGGTTAATGCTATAATAGTAATAGTCTAATAGATTATTTTTCAAATTAGGTATAGTTATTATTATATTTTATAAATCCTCCCTGCAATATATAAGATAGAATTTCATTCTATCTCCAGTATATACTTTTAATTTTTGGGGAACTAGATAAACCTTTTTGCTTGTTATCGAATATATGGTCTCCGTTATTTTATATAACGTATATTTTAGTTTTAAAGCATAATTCCTTTATTATAAACTAAAACTATTTTACGTGTCTCACTGTTCTATGATTTGATGGTGATTTTGACATGTTTGGCAGAAGGAACTTTGGTTCTATGCTTGATATAATTCTCATTGCCGACTCTATCACTAAGTTAATTGCTCAATGCAAATTCTATGTTAAATTTTATTGAAGGCTTAGACTTTTTTGTCGTTTCAATTGATTTTGGAACCTAAACCGCACCGCACACTTTAAAACCGCACCGCACCAATCACAAGCGGTTTCGGGTGCGGTTTTGAATTTTTCAAACCGCACCAAACCACACCATGCTCACTGTGACGCTCCCAAAATAGGTTCAATCCATCCAACCTATTCTGAGTCGCCAAATACATGGTACAAAAAATAACTACAACTTTATTATTACAATTATCGTGCAAAATACGACAACACATATACTGTGAGTTTAAATACAAATATTGTCATCTAGACAGTATTCATACTCAATAAATCCTTATTACAATTATTCAAACACTATTTTACAGAAATAGTGAGGACTGCTAAAACATCTTTCTAGAACCATCACTCCATACCCCGACTAGATCCTGCTATGTTCTCACCTCCTGAGAAGAAAAATAGAACAAAAAGGAAAAGGGTGAGCTCAACTAGCCCAGTAAAGAATATTATGACTAAGATAATATACAACAAATTATCGTTAGTCTTCAACAGGGAAAAATCTGATAGAATGTAATCGACAACAAGTTTTAGGTCAACAACTGCAGCGGAAACAGCAAACCATTAGAAGAGTCAAGTAGAGAAAGAATTCTACTATCTTCTAAGATTTAAAAGTCCATCATCAATATTTTATCCCTGTAACATCAATTAATAATCATCTTTATCCAAATATTTATCTTTGCACTACAGGCCAAAGATATTCATTTGTATCACCTGTCAGTCATGTTCATCTCAACACCTGTTCATCTTTACACTACAGGCCAAAGATATTCATCAAGTAATCATATATCTTTGCACTACAGGCCAAAGATATTCAGTAATATCATCATTTAGGACTGAGGATGATGAAAAATATCTTAAAGAGAACGAATCCAGTGAGATAGAAGGACAAATATTAGGGATTCGTATAACAGTTTATCCAAGATCAATAATACTTCATAATAATCAATTGTGAAGCAGAATTTAAAAAAATAAAGATCAAAATATGGATACAATCAAAGATAGTAACCATAATAGACATCTTGGACAAAAAGGGAAAATTTTATTTTTCGGTGAATAGTGCCGTATTCGTGAATAGTACCGTATACGTGAATAGTGCCGTATACGTGAATAGTAACCCCGACACAAAAAGTTTCAAATTTGATAAAAACTCATATCAATATTTCAGCATAATGATATTGAAGAAAATAATATCATTTAAGAAGAAAATAATATCCCTTACCTCAAGATATCAGTACTTCTGGTCGGAATACCGGTATAAGGCTGAAAGAAACTTGCTCTGATGAATAGAAACTCTCAAAGTATCTAAATACTCACAAAATACACTCAATAATCTAGAGAGGGAAAGGGAGAAAACTTGTTTCTGGTGTGATTTTCAATTCTAACTTAGCCCTCTATTTATAGGAAAATTTTAGTAGGCTTGACCTGCAACCTGATAGCTTTACCTGCTACTATTCCCACCCACCACATTTGAAATATAATTCAGCACATTTCTTCACCAACCACAAGTGGGGCCCACCAATTCTAGAATTTTTCATCAAAATGATAAACTCCGAAAATTCAACAATTTCTGAACCAGTCATCTTGTAAAATTCATAATAAATCATACGTTCAATTTTAACGGTTCAAAATTTATGGGCATATACTCAACTTATATATGTATAACATATCCAAAAATTACCACGATCCAACGGTCGGATTAAAAATTATAACCCCCGCAAAATATCTCAAAAACCCTGATTTTTAATACCTCCATTCCGATAAAAATACGGATAAAAACCTCAACATTAACTCCTTCATTTTTAACCACAAAAATATATCCCTCATTTATATCCACATAAAATAAATATTTCCTTATCATATGAATCAATAATTAATTATTCACAAATAATATTACAGAATCACATTTATGACAACCAGGCCGTTCTCAGGAAAGAGGGGGCTTTCTAATAAGGATTTCTCCTTACTGGCGCGCAATTAGATGACCAAACCTCTCCTTAGACAGAACTTTCTAGACATTGTCAATAATGTTATCTAATAATATTATTCAAATAATATGAATTATTGATCTGATAATGAAAAATACTGTGCAGCAACAATTATTGAAACAACAATAATATAAAATATCAACGCAGCAATTATTGAATCAATAAAATAAAATATTGAATAATAAGTACTGTAACAATTATTGAGTAGTGCCTTCTTACGTAAGAATCAATAATTGATGCAATACCGTGTGCTACTGTATTTTAACCACCGGGTATTCCAACAGTATTAACGGTAACAACTACGCCGTTATTTATAAATAACTTATACTTGTCGTTTTCTTCATCCAATCGCTTTCCGTTATTGGGCCCACACAAGGCTGCGCCGTCGTACGAATATTCCCCGATAAAATGAATATTTTATAACCACTTGCTTATTTTACAAAATTTGCACATTTCACCCATAACCAAAGTATTATATCAAATTAACCCCTTATTATTCACAATAATATTTAGAGAAAATTTGATTTTATTCATTAATAAGTTGGGGTCTTACAACCTCCCCTACTTATGAAATTTTGTCCTCGAAATTGACGTACGTACCTGATATTTCGAAAAGGTGAGGATACCTCGCTTTCATTTCTGATTCCAACTCCCAGGTCATTTCTTCAATAGCATGGTTTCTCCACAAAACCTTAACTTGTGGTATAACCTTCGTGCGTAGGACATGCTCTTTCCTATCCAAGATCTTAACAGGTACCTCCTCGTACGTTAAATCTTCAGCTATCTCGTCTGGTCCTAACTCAATAATGTGGTTCGGGTCTTTAACATATTTACGAAGCATAGATATGTGAAAAACATTATGAACACGAGACATGCTTGGAGGTAATGCGAGTCTATATGCCACATTTCCTATTCGCTTAAGAATCTCAAATGGACCAACAAATCTTGGATTGAGCTTTCCTCTCTTCCCAAATCTTGTAACTCCCTTCCATGGTGCAACACGTAACAATACATGATCCCCAATATTAAATTCCACGTCCTTCCGATGAAGATCCGCATAACTCTTTTGTCGATCCTGTGCCGTTTGTATACGTTGTCGAATCGTTTGGATCTTCTCTGTAGTAATGCGTACCAACTCTGGTCCCAACAATGTTGCTTCACCCACCTCGTCCCAGCATACTGGAGAACGACATTTTCTTCCATACAACGCCTTGAATGGAGCGACACCTATGCTCGCCTGATAACTGTTGTTGTAGGAGAATTCCACCAATGGTAGGTACTTATCCCAACTCCCTTTGAGATCTAGGACACAAAGTCTTACTGGATCTTCAAGAGTTTGAATAGTCCTCTCTGATTTTCCGTCCGTTTGAGGATGGTATGCCGAACTGAATCGTAAATCTGTGCACATAGCTTTCTGCAAGCTAACCCAAAATTGTGAAGTGAATCTTGGGTCACGATCCGAAACTATGGATACTGGCATGCCATGCAATCTCACAATCTCGTTCACGTACATACTAGCAAGACGTTCAAGGGAATAAGTCTCACGTATCGGCAAGAAATGAGCGGACTTGGTTAATCTATCAACAATAACCCAAGTCGCATCTATACCTTGAGAAACCTTGGGAAGACCCGTAACAAAATCCATAGTAATGTGTTCCCACTTCCATTTCAAAATCTCAAGTGGTTGCAATGGACCCTTTGGTACTTGATTCTCCGCTTTTACACGTTGACAAGTTAAACATCTCGAGATAAACTCCGCGATCTCTCTTTTCATATTGCTCCAGCAAAATGTATGTCGAAGATCGTGATACATTTTGGTACTCCCAGGATGGATTGCAAACGGTGTGTTGTGTGCCTCCATCATTATTCTATGCTTCAAGTCAAAATCGTTAGGAACACAAAGTCTGGAGTTGACTCGAAATATTCCTTCTTCATCGATTCTTGCTTCTGGAATAGCACCTTCTTGCACTTTCTTCTTCATACGCATCAGCTCCATGTCCGTAGCTTGAGCAGCTTTAACTTTATCGATTAAAGTCGGTTCTACTCGTATATTTGATATCATCATGTGGGTACTTGGAGCCTTCATCTCTATCTCCATCCTTTGCAAGTCATACAAAATGGGCCTTTGTGTTAACAACATTGCACTCGTACCCGCGTATGATCTTCTACTCAATGCGTCAGCTACTACGTTCGCTTTTCCAGGATGATATTGGATGGTATGATCGTAATCTTTCAACAGCTCAAGCCAACGTCGTTGCCGCATGTTGAGTTCCTTTTGGGTGAAGAAATATTTGAGGCTTTTATGATCCGTATAGATCTCCACTTTCTCCCCATACAGGTAGTGTCTCCAAATCTTCAAAGCGAAAACGACTGCTGCCAACTCCAAATCATGAGTAGGATAATTCCTCTCATATTCTTTGAGTTGTCGTGAGGCATAGGCTATGACTTTCCCATGTTGCATGAGAACACATCCTAACCCTTTGCCTGAAGCATCGCTGTAGATAACAAATCCATCCGAACCAGATGGTATTGTCAGAACAGGTGCCGAAATGAGTCTCCTCTTGAGTTCTTGGAAACTCTTCTCGCATTCCTCACTCCATACGAATTTTGTATCTTTACGAGTCAGCTGAGTTAACGGAGTAGCGATTCGAGAAAATCCTTCCACAAATCTCCGATAATAACCAACTAAGTCCAGAAAGCTACGTACTTTGGTCACCGACTTCGGTTGCTCTCAATTGTGATTCATATCCCAATTTTGGATAGCACGTCACAATGGCACCTATTGTTTTACCACCACACAAATATAGAGTCCCTTACGGAGAGTCTGGCTTTGGTGCATTCCACAAAAGAAGTCACCAGATAGAGGCTCGGGTACCAACTTCTATAGTTGGGTTTTTAACTCCTGAAGTTCAATAGGAGCTATTCAATATGAGATTTCAGAAATGGGTTTTGTATCGGGTTGAAGATCAATACAAAAATTTAATATCACGCTCTAGGTTAGGCCAAGAAAATTCTTCAGGAAATACGTCAGGAAATTCACTAACAACAGAAATATCATTCAAATCTGACGTATTTTTGTTCAAGTCCATGACATGGGCTAAGAAAGCTTGACATCCGTTTTTTAATAAACGAATGGCTTTATGGCTTGGTATGACAGCGATTGATTTTAGTGGTTTGGTTGTTTGAATACGCATAACAGGTTGGTTAGGAATATGAAAACTAACAACCTTACGAAAACAATCAATTTTGGCATGATGAGTAGTTAACCAATCAATTCTTAAAATCACATCAAAAGCAAGTATCTTTAAAGAGATAAGGTCAACAGGTAATGTGATTGTGCCAACTTGGATTAAGCAAGATTTATAAACTGTAGATGTAACGAAGGTTTCACCCAACGGAGTTTCAACAGATAAGTTAAAGTCCAATTTCTCCGGAGTCAAGTTTAAACGTTGAGCACAAGCAGGAGAGATAAAAGAATGGGTAGAACCGGTATCTAGTAAAGTATAAACTTCGCAAGAATTCAAGATTAGCTTACCCGTGATCACCTCGTTCGGGTTTCTCGCGTTTTGGCCAGTCACGACAAACGCCCTTCCAGGAACCGCTGATTTCGACTTATCCGGGACAACTTTTGGAGTCACCATCCCCGCTGAACTTGGTTTTACTACAGAACACTCTCGAGCTATATGACCCTCCTTTCCACAGTTATAACATACCTTGGATTGTTGTGGGCAGTTTGGACTGATATGTCCCTCTTTCCCACATTTGTAACATACTACCGGTGGTCGTTCTCCTCCCCTAGAAACAGTTGATGTTTGTGCTGACGTATTCACGTTATCATTGTTGTACCTTCTCTTCTTGAAATCTCCTCCCGACTCGCTCCTTCTATTATCACGACCACGATTACCACCAGAGTGGTTACCGCTTTTGTCCGAATGTTTTCCTCCCTGCTGGTTTTCATTGCTTCGATGACTGCCGCCACCGGTATGACCCTGGTTGTGGTCCCTCGGTTGCACATACTCATTATCTCGCTCTAATAATTGAGCCCTGTTTACAACATCTGAATATAAAGAAAATTTATGAGAGATAAGATATTGTCGAATCTCGGGTTTTAGACCTCTCAGAAACATCCTTGTCATTCGTTCCTCATTTTCGACCAAATGAGGTGCAAACCTGGATAACTCTGCAAATTTCGCCTCGTACTGGGACACCGTCATGTTGTTTTGTTCCAGTCTGATAAACTCCACCTCCTTCATATGACGAATACTTTCAGGAAAGTACTTGTCATTGAACAGTTTTTGAAATGTTTCCCAGGACATGTTGAGTGCGTCAGGCTGGATACGCTTCACAAACTCCCACCAGTAGTCTGCCTCACCGCGGAACATAAAGGTGGCGAATGGAACCTTCTGTTCCTCCGTGCATCCCAAGACATCGAATATCTTGGTAATTTGCTTGACCCACGTTTCCGCCATGATCGGATCCGGCTTTCCCTTAAATTCTGGTGGTCCCAATTCTTTGAACTGCTTAGCTGTGACAAACCGCGCGTTGTTATCATTTTCACCCGTATTCTGCACACGAGTCTACCTCGTCTGATTTTGCATGAACTGCAAAAAGCTCCTAAACATTCCATCATTCATCGTTTGCTCGGTAACGTTGTTTACAGGAGGAATATTGCCTTCCTGTTGCACGTTCCCCTGGGTGGTAATCAAAAGTGTCTCCACTGTCTGATTTACTCCATTATTAACGTTCTCAGCTGCCATTCTTAAATACTGCCATAAAACAAGGGTTAATATTCATGTCATATATTATCCCTATACTCTGACCGACCAAATAAACACCAAATAAACTTAGTCGGGTCATACTAGCGAAGGAATTCCCCGTCTCTCCCCTCCTAGTTCTTGTCTCACATCTCAGCCAGGGATCATATCCCTAAGCTTTGATACCAACTGTAACGCCCCCAAAATAGGTCCAATTCATCCAACCCATTCTGAGTCGCCAAATACATGGTACAGAAAATAACTACAACTTTATTATTACAATTGTCGTGCAAAATACGACAACACATATACTGTGAGTTTAAATACAAATATTGTCATCTAGACAGTATTCATACTCAATAAATCCTCATTACAATTATTCAAATACTATTTTACAGAAATAGTGAGGACTGCTAAAACATCTTTCTAGAACCATCACTCTATACCCCGACTAGATCCTGCTATGTTTTCACCTCCTGATAAGAAAAATGGAACAAAAAGGAAAAGGGTGAGCTCAACTAGCCCAGTAAAGAATATTATGACTAAGATAATATACAACAAATTATCGTTAGTCTTCAACAGGGAAAAATCTGATAGAATATAATCGACAACAAGTTTTAGATCAACAACTGCAGCGGAAACAGCAAACCATTAGAAGAGTCAAGTAGAGAATGAATTCTACTATCTTCTAAGATTTAAAAGTCCATCATCAATATTTTATCCCAGTAACATCAATTAATAATCATCTTTATCCAAATATTCATTTTTGCACTACAGGCCAAAGATATTCATTTGTATCACCTGTCAGTCATGTTCATCTCAACACCTGTTCATCTTTGCACTACAGGCCAAAGATATTCATCAAGTAATCATACATCTTTGCACTACAGGCCAAAGATATTCATCAAGTAATCATACATCTTTGCACTACAGGCCAAAGATATTCAGTAATATCATCATTTAGGACTGAGGATGATGAAAAATATCTTAAAGAGAACGAATCCAGTGAGATAGAAGGACAAATATTAGGGATTCGTATAACAGTTTATCCAAGATCAATAATACTTCATAATAATCAATTGTGAAGCAGAATTTAAAAAAATAAAGATCAAAACATGGATACAATCAAAGATAGTAACCATAATAGACATCTTGGACAAAAAGGGAAAATTTTATTTTTCGGTGAATAGTGCCGTATTCGTGAATAGTACCGTATACGTGAATAGTGCCGTATACGTGAATAGTAACCCCGACATAAAAAGTTCCAAATTTGATAAAAACTCATATCAATATTTCAGCATAATGATATTGAAGAAAATAATATCATTTAAGAAGAAAATAATATCCCTTACATCAAGATATCAGTACTTCTGGTCGGAATACCGGTATAAGGCTGAAAGAAACTTGCTCTGATGAATAGAAACTCTCAAAGTATCTAAATACTCATAAAATACACTCAATAATCTAGAGAGAGAAAGAGAGAATGTGAGACCCCGAATTTTATGAAATAAAAGTATTCAAATTTTTTTTATTTTGGTAAATGGTTAAATTGATAAAAGGTTAAAGTTAAAGGTGATATGTGAAAATTTTTCAAAGTAGACAAGTTGTCATAAAATACCCGGTTACTATTCACTCTAGTATTGTTCACTCGAGTTTTTAGGGTACTTTTTGTGTCGGAGTACTATTCATAAGTTACTATTCACGAGTTACTATTCACGAGTTACTATTCATGAGTTACTATTCATGAATTAATATTCACGAGTTACTATTCACGAGTTACTATTTACGGGAAATATTCGATTAGTCGGGAAATATTTGTACGACGGTACAATCATTGGTGGACCCCACAATAGAATTATTGTCGGAATGAGAAAACGACAAAAATATTTTATTAAAAATAACGGCGGAAGTTTTACCGTTGATACTGTTGAACTACTCGGTAGTAAAAGTACAGTAATACGTGTGGTTACATAGTAGCACACGGTATTGATTATTAATGCTTATGTGAGAAGTCACTCAGTTTGATTCAATTATTGTCAATTAATAATATGAATTATTTAGCGATAATGAAGTTTTGTTTTATTCGTATTATTAATGTAATAAAACAGAAACATCTTTTTATATAAAACAGAATACTCTATTAAAGTTGTTTGTTTTATTATGCAATAATTAGAATATATTATATTTTATTTAAAAGATTTTGCTTTAAATATGGACCGTCAGATTAAAGTAAATCAATCTGGACCGTTCATGAATTAGTTACTATGCATTCCATTTTCCTATAAATAGAAGCTCATTCCTTCATTATTTTCTTACGAATTCACTGAACTCTAGAGAGAGAAACTATAGAGAGAAAGAAGAAGAGTATTCTGCCACTTAACTACTTCTTTATTTCAGTTCTTCTTTAAAACGGTAAGGGGTGTTATTCTTTCTTATTCATGAAGAGAACTTCTGTTATTCCATTCTTTATTATTCTGTTGGAATAACCTGTAAAAGTGGCATACCCTATACATGACTTGTATACGCGGCATACCCTATACTTGGTGAAATCTTTATGTTATTCCATTCTTTATTATTCTGTTGGAATAACCTGTATGCGTGGTTTACCCTATACTTGGTGGAATGACCTGTATATGTGGTTTACCCAATACTTGGTGATCTTCTTCTGTTATTTCATTCTTTATTATTATGTTGGAATAACCTGTTTATGCGAAGTACCGCATACTTGGTGAAATTCTTTTATTATTCCGTTCTTTACGATTCTGTCGGAATATCCTGTCGGTGTAAATTTCACCTGACCTGGTTCCATCATTTATTATTCCGCATTTATTATTCTGTCGGAATATCCTGTCAGTGTGAATTTCACCTGACCTGGTTCCATATTTATTATTCCGCATTTATTATTCTGTTGGGAATAACCTGTCTGTGCGGTCTCTATCGCATGCATGGTGAATCCTTCTGTTATTCCATTCTTTATTATTCTGTTAGAATAACCTGTCTATGTGGATTGCCACATGCATGGTGAATGATCCTTTATATTCATTCCTTATTAAATTGTGGAAATGATCTGTATACGTGGATTACCGCATGGCTGGTGAAAATCCATTTGCAGTTTCATATATTCTTTATTATACTCATTTGGTTAAAGTTTTGATTTCTATACTCCATGATATTAGTGGAATATCCTTGATATTTGCGTTTCATCCAGTATCTTTTCATGAAAATATTCTTCTGAGCATTCTTGACTGTTACTTTACAAAGAAGTATCATGTTGACAATTTGGATATTATTAATTCCTGGATAAACTAATTCTTGAACTTGTTTAATTGAATTCCTATAACATTGTCTTCATCCTCATGTTTATTTTATGTTAAAAGTCATCTTTGGCTTACGTGCATAGATGGACTTAGTATGATTATAACCAGGGATCATTCGGTATAATCATGAACTATGATGTTATAAGTGGTGTGGTAAAAGTCCTCAGTGGCTTGTAATGCATTGATAGACAGTTTTTGGTATGATTATGATCAGGGATTTTTCGGTATAGTCATGATCATTGATGATTTAATGAATATCCTTGGCCCGTAATACAAGGATGATTAGAAGATGTGGTTTATTTATTAAGCTGAGTCTCAATGATAAAAGTTGATGAAAATATTTTTAAATCATAGAAGATAGTAGGTTTTATTCTCTACTTGACTCTTCTAATGGATTGCTTATTCCGCTGCAGTTAAACTTGATGTCTATTGTATTTTATCAGTTTAACATTGTTGAAGACTATTGATAATTTATTCTTCATTATCTTAGTCATAATATTTCTTACTGGGCTAGTTGAGCTTACCCTTTCTTTCAATGTTCTCTTCAGGAAATGAGAATATAGCTGGGACGAGTCAGGGAAAGGAGTGATGGTCCAGAAGATAGCATTAGTAGTTCTCACTATTCTGTTAAATAGTGTGACAATAAATGTAATTAGGACTCCTTGAGTATGGATATTGTCTAGATGACAATATTCCTATTAGAACTCTCAGTTTATGTATTGTCGTATGTTACACGACATTTGTATAATTAAGTTTGTATTTGTATTTTGTACCATGTAAGTGGCGACCCAAGATGGGTGACGTATACCTAATTTTGGAGGCGTCACAGTTGGTATCAGAGCTTAGGGATATGATCCATGGCTGAGATGTGAGATAAGAACTAGGAGGGGAGAGACGGGGAATTCCTTCGCTAGTATGACCTACCTAAGTTTATTTGGTATTTAATTGGTCGGTCAGAGTATAGGGATAAAATGTGATATGTTAATTAACCCTTATTTTGTGTTAGTGTTTGAGAATGACATCAGAAAATGCTGAGATAAGCAATGAAGCACATGAGAGTGTTGATTCAGCTCAAGCAAAAGTAACGACCAACAACACAATAATAATCATACTGATGGCAACGACTATCGGAACAATGATAACCATCGTGGGGGAAATTATCATGCCAAGAATGGTAACCACTTCGGTGGTAATCTTGGCAAAGATAATAGAAGTGAAAATTGCAAGAAGAGAAGGTCATTTAGCCCGATTTTGTCAAAGTCAAGTCCAGCTGGGACGGTGACACCAAAGGCGGATACGGACAAAACAAAGTCGTTGGTTTTAGGAAGAGCATTTTTCATGACTTCTCAAAAAACGAGTAAACCGAACGAAGTTAGCACGGGTTAGTTAATTATAAATTCTTGCGAAGTCTATACCCTATTAGATATCGGTTCTACCCATTATTTTATCTCTCTTGCTTGCGTTCAACGTTTAAATTTGACTCTAGAGAAGTTAGACTTTGACCTATCGGTTGAAACTCCGTTAGGAGAAACCTTCATTTCATGTGCTATCCAAGTCTTGGATGAGAGTCACAGTTTTGAATGATATTCTTATTGTTAATAAATTTCCTAACGTATTCTTGAAGACTTCTTAAACTACCCCTAGAGCATGAAATCGAATTTTGTATTGACCCCAGTACAAAACTCATTTCTAAAATCCTCAAATATTTCTTCAACTAAAAGGATCTGTTTACGTGGATTATGATGAAAGTCATAATAAAATCATTAGACTAATGAAAATCATGGGTATATGTGGTATTAGTAAGTGTTATGATGAGTTATGTTGGTTATTATGAGAAAACATGAAAGTTTCTTAGAAATCACAAAGGGTTAAAAAATCAGATTTTGGTAAAAATGAAACATGAAATTCAATTGACCATATCTCCTATTATATTTCGAATTTTTGAGTTTCGTCAAGTTCTAGAGTTAGATCTATGAGTTTTCTAACTTATCCAAGTGAAATCATTGGAAAAGGTGTTGTAGATTTGCGTGTGGACTATTTTTAGCAAAGGAGTCCAAAGCTGTAAAACCCGAAAAAGCTACTTAAAGAGGCTGTTTCGGGCACATAATTTGTGAGAAAAATTCCGGCCTTTTGGGACATGATATATGGTATAAAGTACCTCCTGTCCAAAAATGAGCTCATTCTGACTTAAAATAAGCAAGTTATGACTATTTCAATATTTAGGTTTTGCCGATGAAAAACGCTATAACCGGAGTTCTATAACTCTGATGACCATGAAATGTAAACTGGAGGCTCATGTTAACATGTGTAAGATTCTGCCAAGATTTAAAAATTTTTGGAGTTAACCTTGAGGTATCTAATTTTTTAAGGAATTAATTAGAAATTAATTTTTGAAAAATAGTAAATGAATTTTAAAAATTCTGAGAAAAATATATTTTCATTATGGGACTATATTATGCTAAATCCCAGAAAAGAATTATTTTTAGAAGTGAATTGGTATTTTTCATGAAAATAGTTTAGTTACGAACATATGAGTTAAATGTGTTATATGAAGTAACAAAGTTGGAAGATAGAATTTTATGGCTTGGGAATCCTATATAAGGTATATGTAGATTGTTGATAAGGAATTTGATTATTGGTGATGAAATATTATGAGTATGACATGTTTGAATGATTAAATGTATTATTTGGTAAAGTGTAAACAACTGAAATAAATTATTTATAAGTGTAAGAAGTGATTAAAATATTGTTATAATATTAATAAAATTAGATTATGAGATTATTAAGTGATTGATAACATTGGGATACTCTTGAACCCTGGATAAATTATATTATAAATGTTTAATATTTATCCTTTATCTCATTTGATTGATTCTTTATATCATTGTTATGATCCTCATGCTTATATTGTGTTAAAAGTCATCTGTGGCTTACGTGCATAGATGAACTTGGTATGATTATGACCAGGGATTGTTCGGTATAATCATTACCGTAATTAAAAATACGATTATCTTTGGCACGTAGTGCATGGATAATTCGTGGTCGTGATACTAAAGAATATCTTTGGCCAGTAGTGCAGGGATGATTCGATGATGTGGATTAATTATTGAGCTGAGTCCCAGCAATGAAATATTAATTCATAGATGTGGTAAAAGTCATCTGTGGCTTACGTGCATAGATGGACTTGGTATGATTATGACTAGGGATTGTTCGGTATAATCATGACCGTAATTGAAAACACGATTATCTTTGGCACGTAGTGCATGAATAATTCGTGGTCGTGATACAATTAAGCTGAGTCTCAGTATTATTGATTTTACAGTTGTATATCTTTGACCTGTAGTGTAAAGATGAACTGTTGATTATTGGTTATACAGTTGGCATGTAGTGCAAAAATAAATTGTTAATAAGTATCTTTGGCCGTATTGCAAAGATGAATTTAATGTTTTCAACGATAAAGGTATTCAAGGTATCCTCACCTCTTCGTCATACTAGGTACGTACGTAAATTTCGAGGGCGAAATTTTATATGAAGGGGAGATTGTGAGACCCCGAATTTTATGAAATAAAAGTATTCAATTTTTTTTTATTTTGGTAAATGGTTAAATTGATAAAAGGTTAAAGTTAAAGGTGATATGTGAAAATTTTTCAAAGTAGACAAGTTGTCATAAAATACCCGGTTACTATTCACTCTAGTATTGTTCACTCGAGTTTTTAGGGTACTTTTTGTGTCGGAGTACTATTCATGAGTTACTATTCACGAGTTACTATTCATGAGTTACTATTCATGAATTAATATTCACGAGTTACTATTCACGAGTTACTATTTACGGAGAATATTCGATTAGTCGGGGAATATTTGTACGACGGTACAATCATTGGTGGACCCCACAATAGAATTATTGTCGGAATGAGAAAACGACAAAACTATTTTATTAAAAATAACGGCGGAAGTTTTACCGTTGATACTGTTGAACTACTCGGTAGTAAAAGTACAGTAATACGTGTGGTTGCATAGTAGCACACGGTATTGATTATTAATGCTTATGTGAGAAGTCACTCAGTTTGATTCAATTATTGTCAATTAAGAATATGAATTATTTAGCGATAATGAAGTTTTGTTTTATTCGTATTATTAATGTAATAAAACAGAAACATCTTTTTATATAAAACAGAATACTCTATTAAAGTTGTTTGTTTTATTAGGCAATAATTAGAATATATTATATTTTATTTAAAAGATTTTGCTTTAAATATGGACCGTCAGATTAAAGTAAATCAATCTGGACCGTTCATGAATTAGTTACTATGCATTCCATTTTCCTATAAATAGAAGCTCATTCCTTCATTATTTTCTTACGAATTCACTGAACTCTAGAGAGAGAAACTATAGAGAGAAAGAAGAAGAGTATTCTGCCACTTAACTACTTCTTTATTTCAGTTCTTCTTTAAAACGGTAAGGGGTGTTATTCTTTCTTATTCATGAAGAGAACTTCTGTTATTCCATTCTTTATTATTCTGTTGGAATAACCTGTAAAAGTGGCATACCCTATACATGACTTGTATACGCGGCATACCCTATACTTGGTGAAATCTTTATGTTATTCCATTCTTTATTATTCTGTTGGAATAACCTGTATGCGTGGTTTACCCTATACATGGTGGAATGACCTGTATATGCGGTTTACCCAATACTTGGTGATCTTCTTCTGTTATTTCATTCTTTATTATTATGTTGGAATAACCTGTTTATGCGAAGTACCGCATACTTGGTGAAATTCTTTTATTATTCCGTTCTTTACGATTCTGTCGGAATATCCTGTCGGTGTAAATTTCACCTGACCTGGTTCCATCATTTATTATTTCGCATTTATTATTCTGTCGGAATATCCTGTCAGTGTGAATTTCACCTGACCTGGTTCCATATTTATTATTCCGCATTTATTATTCTGTTGGGAATAACCTGTCTGTGCGGCCTCTATCGCATGTATGGTGAATCCTTCTGTTATTCCATTCTTTATTATTCTGTTAGAATAACCTGTCTATGTGGATTGCCACATGCATGGTGAATGATCCTTTATATTCATTCCTTATTAAATTGTGGAAATGATCTGTATACGTGGATTACCGCATGGCTGGTGAAAATCCATTTGCAGTTTCATATATTCTTTATTATACTCATTTGGTTAAAGTTTTGATTTCTATACTCCATGATATTAGTGGAATATCCTTGATATTTGCGTTTCATCCAGTATCTTTTCATGAAAATATTCTTCTGAGCATTCTTGACTGTTACTTTACAAAGAAGTATCATGTTGACAATTTGGATATTATTAATTCCTGGATAAACTAATTCTTGAACTTGTTTAATTGAATTCCTATAACATTGTCTTCATCCTCATGTTTATTTTATGTTAAAAGTCATCTTTGGCTTACGTGCATAGATGAACTTAGTATGATTATAACCAGGGATCATTCGGTATAATCATGAACTATGATGTTATAAGTGGTGTGGTAAAAGTCCTCAGTGGCTTGTAATGCATTGATAGACAGTTTTTGGTATGATTATGATCAGGGATTTTTCGGTATAGTCATGGTCATTGATGATTTAATGAATATCCTTGGCCCGTAATACAAGGATGATTAGAAGATGTGGTTTATTTATTAAGCTGAGTCTCAATGATAAAAGTTGATGAAAATATTTTTAAATCATAGAAGATAGTAGGTTTTATTCTCTACTTGACTCTTCTAATGGATTGCTTATTCCGCTGCAGTTAAACTTGATGTCTATTGTATTTTATCAGTTTAACATTGTTGAAGACTATTGATAATTTATTCTTCATTATCTTAGTCATAATATTTCTTACTGGGCTAGTTGAGCTTACCCTTTCTTTCAATGTTCTCTTCAGGAAATGAGAATATAGCTGGGACGAGTCAGGGAAAGGAGTGATGGTCCAGAAGATAGCATTAGTAGTTCTCACTATTCTGTTAAATAGTGTGACAATAAATATAATTAGGACTCCTTGAATATGGATATTGTCTAGATGACAATATTCCTATTAGAACTCTCAGTTTATGTATTGTCGTATGTTACACGACATTTGTATAATTAAGTTTGTATTTGTATTTTGTACCATGTAAGTGGCGACCCAAGATGGGTGACGTATACCTAATTTTGGGGGCGTCACAGAGAAAACTTGTTTCTGGTATGATTTTCAATTCTAACTTAGCCCTCTATTTATAGGAAAATTTTAGTAGGCTTGACCTGCAACCTGATGGATTTACCTGCTACTATTCCCACCCACCACATTTGAAATATAATTCAGCACATTTCTTCACCAACCACAAGTGGGGCCCACCAATTCTAAAATTTTCCATCAAAATGATAAACTCCGAAAATTCAACATTTTCTGAACCAGTCATCTTGTAAAATTCATAATAAATCATACGTTCATTTTTAACGGTTTAAAATTTGTGGGCATATACTCAACTTATATATGTATAACATATCCAAAAATTACCACGATCCAACGGTCGGATTAAAAATTATAACCCCCGCAAAATATCTTAAAAACTCTGATTTTTAATACCTCTATTCCGATAAAAATACGGATAAAAACCTCAACATTAACTCCTTCATTTTTAACCACAAAAATACATCCCTCATTTATATCCACATAAAATAAATATTTCCTTATCATATGATTCAATAATTAATTATTCACAAATAATATTACAGAATCACATTTATGACAACCAGGCCGTTCCCAGGAAAGAGGGGACTTTCCAATAAGGATTTCTCCTTACTGGCGCGCAATTAGATGACCAAACCTCTCCTTAGACAGAACTTTCTAGACATTGTCAATAATGTTATCTAATAATATTATTCAAATAATATGAATTATTGATCTGATAATGAAAAATACTGTGCAGCAACAATTATTGAAACAACAATAATATAAAATATCAACGCAGCAATTATTGAATCAATAAAATAAAATATTGAATAATAAGTACTGTAACAATTATTGAGTAGTGCCTTCTTACGTAAGAATCAATAATTGGTGCAATACCGTGTGCTACTGTATTTTAACCACCGGGTATTCCAACAGTATTAACGGTAACAACTACGCCGTTATTTATAAACAACTTATACTTGTCGTTTTCTTCATCCAATCGCTTTCCGTTATGGGGCTCACACAAGGCTGCGCCGTCGTACGAATATTCCCCGATAAAATGAATATTTTATAACCACTTGCTTATTTTACAAAATTTGCACATTTCACCCATAACCAAAGTATTATATCAAATTAACCCCTTATTATTCACAATAATATTTAGAGAAAATTTAATTTTATTCATTAATAAGTTGGGGTCTTACACTCACCCCTTGTTTACCGAAAAAACTAATGGTAATTAAATATAATAAAAATTTTATATAGATACAAATTTAATTTAAATATTTTTAAAAATGTTCATTTAAAATCATTTGCAAACACTTTCTCGAATAAACTATGTATTCATATTTTTATTTTAAATAATAATATACATACAAAAATAAATTTTGACCTATGCAGGTGTCCAAAATTTTTAACTGGATGAATGACACTTCTGTCCCTTTAAGTTGTCATTTATTTTCAAGTCGTCCCTAAAGTTCAATTTTCGTCAGTTAAATTCTTAAAGTAGCATTTTGTTGGCGTTTCCGTTCCTTTAACCTAATTTGACTTCAACTCGACCCATTTCAACCGAACCCGACTCAATTTGACCCAACCCAAAATTTTAATATTTTAAAATATAAAATTATTTTTAAAATAAGTTTAAAACAATAATTATATTTAATTTATCATTTAAAAAATTATATTTAATATTTTAAAATAAATTATTTATAAAATAATATTTATTTTAATATTTTAAAATAAAATAGTTATTTTAAAAATAGTTATTTTTAATATTTAAAAATAAAATATTAGTTTTTTAAAAAAATTAAATAATAATAATATTTAATATTTTTTAAATAATTATTCTTTTTAATATTTTAAAAGAAAGTATTATTATTAAAATAATTATTAAAATTAATATTTTAAAATAATATATTTTTTAAAATAATTTCAAAATAATAATTATATTTAATATTTATAAAATATATTTATTTTATATTTTTAAAATAAAATATTATTTTTAAAAATTTATAAAGATAATTATTATTCTAAAGAAAAAATATTAGAAACTTTTATTTTTTTCAAAAACTAGTAAAATTTCATAAAATATAGATTTAATCTTAATTTTTTTAAAAAAATTTAGAAATAATTAAGATTAAATCCCTAAAGTTCTTAATTATTTCAAAAAAAAATCTAAATTTTTTTCTTGAAAATAATAATTATTTTTTTAAAAAAATATTTATTATTTATTTAAAAAATATTGAATTAGTTTTTTATTTATCTTTTACTGTTTTTTATATTTTAATTTCTATTTTTAGTTTTTATTTTTAAAAATTCTAATATTAAGAATACATATAATAATGGTAAAGATATTAGCTTTTTTTCTGAAAATAAATTTTTACATAAAAAATGAAAAAAAATCTACTTTATTTTAAAAAAAATAAAGTTTTAATTTCTTTTGTACTTTTTTTGAATCTATAATTTATGAAACTTTACTCATTTTTGAAAAAAAATAAAAGTGTCTAATATTTTTTCTTTATAATAATAATTATTATCTTTATAACTTTTTTAAATAATATTTTATTTTAAATATAAAAAATAAATATTATTTTAAAATATTAAATATAATAATTATTATTTTCAAATTATTTTAAACAAATATTTTATTTTAAAATATTAAATATAAATATTAATTTTAAATTATTTTAAAAAAAATTATTTTAAAATATTAAATATAATT
Organism: Panax notoginseng; assembly: GCA_016801055.1. Lineage (NCBI taxonomy): Eukaryota > Viridiplantae > Streptophyta > Magnoliopsida > Apiales > Araliaceae > Panax > Panax notoginseng. The sequence continues at coordinate 146,064,365 of CM029012.1, read as the reverse complement.
ATTATTTAATTTTTTAAAACTAATTATTTTATTTTAAAATATAAAAATAATTATTATTTAAAAAATAGTAATTTAGTCGGGTTGCGTCAAAATTGGTCAAAATAGGTCGGGTTGAGATTAAATTGGGCTGAAGGAACGGAAATGCCAACAAAATGTCAATTTAAGGATCTAACTGACAAAAATTGAACTTTAAGGACGACTTTAAAAGTGAGTGGCAATTTAGAGGAACATAAGTATCATTCAGTCTTTTTAACTTGCTACTTATAATAGTTTAAGAAAAATATGAGTGTTGTTATATATGACAATAAATTCATGTCGGTATTAAATATCTATATATAGGTTAATTACATGAGATATAATAGTGTATGTAAATAAAAGACACCTAAATATTACTATTTTATTTTATAACTTACTGTTTGACATACGTCACAATTTCACATTTGACGTAAAATTAGTTAGACATATTTTCCAAAAAATATATTACCTAGATTGGGGGTGGGGGTGGGGGTGGGGTTGGGGGTGGGGTGAGGGGGAACAGCCTCAACTTGTAAATAATAGACCTAAATATTACTATTCTATTTTATAACTTATAGTTTGACATTAGTCACAATTTCACATTTGACTTAAAATTAGTTAGACATATTGTCCAAAAAAAATATTACATAAATTGGGGGGGTGGGGGGTGGGGGGGTGGGGGGTGGGAGGGGGAAACAGCCTCAAATTTTTATATAATGAATAATATATAGTAAAAATTTATAGGTAAGATAATAATTTTGTACTCACCCGTGTATAAAAAAAATGTAAATATTTGTAATTTTAATTATTAATAAGTGTAATAGCTAATAATTTCTTATTCTTCCATATTTATTAATTTTGGATATATCGAGTTTAATTAGTGATAAATTTTATATATTTATACCCTGCTCACGACGTTCTATTGCTTTCCTCACTAAATCCGATTTCTTTATAAAAGCGATAATAATACAGAGAGAACATGGTTGGCTTGACGTGCATGTTTTATGGTGACAGATTCAATTAGATAAAATAAAATATAAAGCAAATTAATGAAGATCGATCGATCGATATATATATATATATATATATATATATATATATATATACATTCACCTACTACGTACTCTAATATTGAAATTCTCTTGTTTAAATTTAATAGATTTTGACTACAAGCAGCACATGCACATCCTGAAGTGAAGTCCACGATTTTAATTTGAGAGTTTTATAAACAAATTAAATTGCACTAATTATAATTTCTTGGTCGGCTAGGCTTGCATCTACTACTTAATTAATATATTAATTTCCACTTGGAACTTTATTATTAAAGTGAGCCATCTTGGTGGGGTTTTTCAGTTATAATCACAAAAACAGTAGTTTAATGTATTTTCTTGGTTTTCTCGTCTCTAGAAAATAATTTGTACAAATTTCCGAATTTGTAAAAAAAATTACAGCGAAGAGTGTTTGATAATGAAATAAAAGTGTTTTTAGCTACAACGTTTAATTATAAGTATAAAATTATTTTTATTATACTTGAAATTTTTTATTTTCTGTTAAAAATGTATTTACATCTGATAAATTCAAAGGAGTTGATCGTCATGATAAGGTATAGGTCAAGAGTTCAAAACTCATGAGTTGTTAGAATTACTTAATTAAAATTTAAAATTATTAATTATATTAAATGTATTTGTTTGTATGAATAATTTCTTAAGTAATAATTTTTTAATGTATTTATATTTTGATAATTATTCAATGTATTTTATTAAATAAAAAATTATTTATAAAAATGCATTAAAAATTATTTATAAATTATTTTTTAAGAAATTTTTATTATTTATAGAAATAAATACATTATATATAGTTGATAATGTTAATTTTTATTACTTAAAAAATTATTTATACAAATATTTTATATATTGAAACTATTAATTTAAATCTAAGATGAGAGTATTTTAGACATTTCTCTTGGCCACAACTCCCTCCTGTGACTAGCAAAAAAAAAATCTCAAAAAAATTTTCTATGGCCGTTACTCTTGCTTGCGGGCAATAAAAAAAAATAAAATTTGGCCACTGAATATCTGGATTAACGGTGTAAGATATGTTTGCTTGCTGAAATAGTGCTCATAACAAATGCTTGCTAAAACAACCCGGGTCAAATCCCGAGTCCGGAACAAATCTCGGGTCAAATTCTAAGTCCGAATCGAATCAAATCCATCAAAATAAGGCCTCAACTACTAGCCCAATAGTATCTTCTTGGGTCATCTAAGTCCACCACAGACTCTCAAAAGGTCATGACTTGAAGGTACTATTGGTAGTAACTTATTTCTTTATATGTAGATAAATTTTTCCCTTATCTTTCGATGTGAGACTGGGGTGTTACATAGGGCTGAGCAAGTAACAAAATTGGAACCGAAACTGTACCAAAAATCGCACGAACCGCAACAATTAAAATCGCACCAACGGTTCCGGCGTATGTGGCGGTTTTAGGTGGGTTGAATAACCAAATTTACGGTTCCGGTTTGGTTACTAGCCAAAACCAAACCGCATAAAATCGAAACCGCACAATGTGTGTGTATGTATGTATTATCTCTAGTAAATTCTAAATTTACTTTTCACTTGAACACGCTCAGAGAAAATCTCAGTCTTGCATTGTCATTTTTTCACCAATTGAAAGAAGATGTTAGAGGTTATTGAGTCAAAAATTAAGCAATTGAGTTTTAGAATTTTGAATTTGTTTGATGCGTTATTGGAGGGGCTTATAGTTGAGGGGCTCGAGCACTTGATGCATTGGTTAATGTCAATGCTATAATTGTAATAGTCTAATAGATTATTTTTAGTCCTCCCTGCAATATATTTTATTCTATCTTCAGTATATACTTTTAATTTTTGGGGAACTAGATAAACATTCTTGCTTATTATCGAATAGTCTCCGTTGTTTTATATAGCGCATATTTTTGTTTAAAAGCATGCTTGATATAATTCTCATTGTCGACTTTGTCACTAAGTTAATTGCTCGATGTAAGTTTTATGTTAAATTTTATTGAAGGTTTAAACTTTTTTGTTGTTTATATTGGTTTTGGAACCGAAATCGCACCAATTAAAACCGCACCGCACACTTTAAAACCGAACCGCACCGATCACAAGCCGTTTCGGGTGCGGTTTTGAATTTTTCAAACCGCACCTAAGCGGTTTCGGGTGCGGGTTGGACTTCAAACCGCACCATGCTCACCCCTAGTGTTACAAACTCCCCCACTTAAATTTCTGACGTCCCCGTCAGAATCTGATCACACGCACAGCCCAAAGATCTTTGCCTCTCTAGCCATTGTGGGAAAAGATAGGAAAAGATCTTTGCCTCTCTAGCCATTGTGGGATAATACCGGCTGGCTTCGTATCCGGCAACCCGTTCGGATGACCCGACCCGAACTTTAGAAAGTCGGCTCTGATACCATATGAAACAACCCGGGTCAAATCTCGGGTCAAATTCCAAGTCCGAATCGAATCAAATCCATCAAAATAAGGCCTCAACTACTAGCCCAATAGTATCTTCTTGGGTCATCTAAGTCCACCACAGGCTCTCAAAAGGTCATGACTTGAAGGTACTATTGGTAGTAACTTATTTTCTTATATGTAGATAAATTTTTCCCTTATCTTTCGATGTGGGACTGGGGTGTTACAAACTCGCCCACTTAAATTTTTGACGTCCCCGTCAGAATCTGATCACACACACAGCCCAAAGATCTTTGCCTCTCTAGCCATTGTTGGATAATACCGGCTGGCTTCGTGTCCGGCAACCCGTTCGGATGACCCTACTCGAGCTTTCGAAAGTCGGCTCTGATACTATATGAAACAACCCGGGTCAAATATCGGTTCAAATTCCAAGTCTGAATCGAATCAAATCCATCAAAATAAGGCCTCAAACTAATAGCCCAATAGTATCTTTTTGGGTCATCTTAGCCCACCACAGGCTCCCAAAAGGTCATGACTTGAAGGTACTATTGATAGTAACTTATTTCCTTATATGCAGACAAATTTTTTCTCTATCTTTCGATGTGGGACTGGGGTGTTACACTTGCTATGAATCATTTCCCTTTAGATAAATAATATTCTGTCAAAGTAAAGGATACATATATATAAACTCTGGTTAAGCAATGTTAATCACAGATTTGTTCATTGATCTATCTACATTAAATGGTCAAATTCACTCCTTATCTGTAGCGAAATTGTACAATTCATCTCACAACAATTTATCACAAATACAACGCACACTTATGTAAACTGATTCAATAAACATGTTGGACCATCTTCTTATCTAAAAAGATAACCTATCTACACTAAGCACACCATTGAACACACCTTTAATCTCTTCAAGAGCTTTGCTAAACTCTAATACTAATCCACCACGTCGGGCTCCAAACGTGGGAGTATAACCTTGCTCCTTTGTAAACCCTTCATTCTGAGCTGCTTTCCCAGAGTTATCTTGAGTCCGCTCCATTCGACCCAACCCTGAGTCCGATTCATTCAACTCAAATCATATTTTACCGTGTAGTGACAAACGAGTGAGTGATCCCCTTGTGCTTCACTCGACTCAACTCTATTTGCTTCACCGTGCAGACTGAATAACACGCGACCTGCGAATACTCCATTCTAGAGTGTTAACAAGCTAATATTTGGGTCCATTGGACCATGGACTCTGATACCACTTGTAGCAAAATTGTATGATCTATCACACATCAATTCATCACCAATGCAGTGCACACATGTATAAACTGACAGTTTAACCTATTTATACTCTTAAATTTATCCGATGTGCATCTCATATGAGATATCTCAACATTATCGATTGAAACCGCCAATACATTGACATCATCTTTATTTAAACGGAGAGAGAGAAAAGATTGTGTAAAATAACTTGCACGTATAGAATAAGTTATAAAAACAAAAGAAATCTTTATCGTGGATGGGTCATGGGCAAGCTTTGTGAAGTAGAAGGAGGTTGGCACTTAGCACGCAGAGTCATTGACAAGCACAGCACACCTAAAGTCAAAACACAAGGGGCATTTTCTATATATAAATTGAATGCATCACATTGCATATCATCCTCAATATTCTACTAGGATTCGTATACATCCCTTTTAAAATTAGAGGTAAATATCTTATATTTTAAAATAAATGAAGTATTATCTCTGTATTAAAATTAGAGATAGATTTTGACTTTCTAAACTCAAATTGCAAAATAATAAATTTAAAATTGAGATGAATATGTGGCTGATGAATCAAGAAAGCCTTGTCCAAGCTACTTTTGTATGTTCATGTATGTTTGTCTGCTCAGGGTTTTTCTGAGCAATAATTCAAGAATTTCCCTATATATATAAACCTGTTCTCATGGTTCATGGCTTCATGCGAATCATAGCAATTTTATGTTTATATAGTTCGTCAAGAGACAACCTTTGACAACATGTTTTATTAATAATAATAATAATTTTAGATTAAACCGATTATTGAGTTAATTCTCTTCTTATACAATTTAGATTAAAATTTTCATACCCCGCGGTTAATCTAGAGTTAGTATCAATGAGATAATAATTCGCGTTTTATTCTTGCTAACAAATTGGCTACAAAATAACTGTATTGAGTAATTTTATGTTTAAATATAGATGATATATATGTAAGCAAAATAAAATAATAGAATTAATATTTGGTACGTACTTGGTGTTGCATGCAGAATATTTGATGGAGATCGAGGACTTGTTGAGGGAAAGGAAATAATGTTTGTAGGGGACTCCTTGAGATTGAATCAATGGCAGCAGTCTCTCTCACATATGCATGCTGCATGCAGCACTTCCCCAATTAGACTTCACTCTTCACAGAAAAGGAGGCCGCTCTGCGTTGTTTATTATATACACGAGTTCAAATCTAATGGAGTACTACTAGTACTAGTAGTAGTATCTCACGTACTTAGTCTCATGAATTTCATGTAAATTTTGTTGCTGTTTTTCTTCTTGTCTCTATAATTGTGTAGACATGACATAAAGCAGTGGAAAGGGCCTCGAAGGTCTTCATAGAGAGAACTGAGAAGCGTTACAATCGGCACAAAGCGCTTAATTAATGACGTTGCTAATTAGGTCTAGTTATCAAACATTCTTTATAGGAAAAAGGTTTTTTATTTATTTATTATTTTAGGAAAGCCAGAGAATTTCATTAAAAAGAGAACCCAATTACAAGCTGAATTAAGTAGCAATCTTCCATGCTCAATACTCTCTCCGTCCCATAATATATATATATATATATATATATATATGACGTTTTAGATGATTTTATTTTTTTCAAATTATTTGACGCTTTATATAATCTAGGAGAATTAGCCACAATGTTTCTAAAATTATACAAATGAGAGTGTGAAATAAGTATATGGTAAAAGGTATTATAGACAATTAATATTATATTTAATTCTATATAATTATTTTCTTAATTCTTGTGCACAATTCTAAAACGTCATATATTATAAGACAGAGTAAGTAAGTAATAAATTGGAGAGCAAGAAGTCCAAGAAAATGAAAAATCAAAAAAGATTGCACAAATCCTTGCCGAACAAATGACAAAATCCCCAACGGGTAAAAGGACAAAAGGGTTGATTAATTGGCATTTACACGGTCATTAACCATTCTTTTATTTATAGCAAAATGTTACTGTAGTTTTCCATTTTGTTTATGCAAATGCAAAATTTTAGCATCCATGATGCTCATGGATAGCATTGAACAGGCATCCATTATCCTTCCAGAAACATTAACAAAGAACTACTCCTGTTTTTTTAGTTGACACTTGACACTATAGGAGTAGGGGTCTCTCAATTAATTAGTCACTAACTAAATCATGTTTTGATCCAATATGTTCCATCAAGCGTGACAATAGATTTATGATCCGATTCATCATGTAATGGTTTATTAATATGTCCCTAAAGATCATGATCCAAATCAACCCATTTAAACAAAATTATTATTCATAAAATTACATTAAGTTATAAAAGAGTACTGTCAATTCGTTGTGACTAATTAATTACATTAAAATTAATTTGAGAAATTTAAAAATATTTATTTTTGGTTAATTGATAAAAAAGAAGGGTCTATTAAATTGAACTTTGATGAATTGAAAGGAACGAACCAAAACTACACGAAATGCATCAAAGAGTATTAAAGTTTTATGAAAAAAGAAGTATGATTTGAGTGCATGAGTGCGTATGCTCCTTTAAAAATCCAATTTGGTTGTACAAATGCATTCAAGGGTACTTATGAATATGAATGCTAATGGAAAAAAAATTAATATGCTAATGAACTTATTTTTTTCGGAATGCAAACAATCGACTACCTAAATTTCACTTGAACTTTTCCTTCGGCTTCTAGTGTTGTTTATTAGTACTGAAATAATATGGATATTTTGTGTGGATTAAAGAATTAATCTCTGGGGTTAAAAATAGCCTAGACTAGCTAGCATAATATTTATATATAATTAATAATTTGTATATGTGTGTGTGTGTGTGTGTGTGTGTAGGTGACAAGCACACGAATCCATCTGTTTCTGTGTAACGGGAGACTTGTTTTCTGTGTAAAGTTTGTTTATGAGATTATTTTTTCAGATTTAATTAATTTTTAATATTGTAATAATGATGATGTATTTAAATTAATTATGAAATTATATATACTGTATTTTCCAAAAAGTGGGGCCTTTAAAAAAAACATATGGAATTTTTTTGGTTTGGTAGATCTGTGGTCAAATCAAATCTAATTTATGACTTGACCCGTTTAAAATATTCATCCATCAAATCTAATTATGACAAATAAATAAATAAATGAGGTGAAATTTTGATCCAATAAACTGTAATCAAATCAGAATTAAAATTTAGGTCATTGACAATCTTAGGTAAGAGTAAGCATTTAGATGAATAAAATATGATTATTATTTTGTCTTTTTGATTGAATGGGGTATTATTGGGTCACGATATTTCCTCTACTGGGCCGGAAGAATTGGGCCTCCCCATTTAATTAGCCTATTGGACCTTTACGTTTAAGTCTTATAGTCATTGGGCTTAACATTTATATTGTCTTTATTGCATCTCCTTAACATTGGGCTGGATCAAGCGGCCGGTCCATAAAATCTTTTAGTATCTAAGACTTTGACTGGTAATGATGAAAAGAGAGAGTAGTTGACCCAATGTCTGCAGATCATTAATGTGGATGGGATTTTATCCAGCCGGCGGCAGAAACAGTGAAAAAAAGGTGACAACCTGCATGCAGTCGGCTGAGACGAGAGTGCACTGGGGGGCGGTGTCAGATCAGGGTTGGTGGCACAAAAAATCGAGCATGAGAGTATAACCGGGCAAGGAAGTCTTCTAGCAAAAGGTACGAATACACTTTTCATCTCTCTGAACACACTAGACATTTTACATCCTCCATTGTTAAACCTTGAACGCCTGTATTGACTCTCACGCCGGAGCTATCCCCCGACGGTCCAGCCGTCAAGCTTTTGGTGTTGATCGTGTTTACTATGCAGGATTAGGACGTCTTACGTGATTGGGACGTCATCAAAGATCTTGGCGTTAACATTGGCGCTAGAAGGAGGGATGTGTTCTAGTGTCCTTGAGTTTTCAATCACAAAGTTTCATTTGTTCTACGTCGAAAAGAATGGTGAAGAGTAGAACTAGTACACCGGAGGGACAATCGATGGCTGTAAATTCACCCTTGCCTCGTGTTCCAGTTAAGGATCATTTGGGTCCTTTCAAAAGTACTCTTGAGAGTATGGCTTTCAAGCGTGATTCAGGGGGTTCTCGTTCGAGAGCCCGTAGTGAAGCCCGAAGGAGGTTGGTCTTTGCGGCTGACAAGGAACGTGATCATGGCCGAAGGCGAGTAGAAGGCACCCCACCTAGAACTCGGCACCGAAGTGATCAGAACGACAAGGCTGCCAAGCTGGCGAAGATGGCAGACGAAGCAGGTCCTTCAGATGGCAAAGTTGGTGCAGATCCTTCGTTTGGCAGAACTGGAGCAGGTCCTTCGGATGGCAAAGTTGGTGCAGGTCCTTCGGATGACAAAGTTGGTGCAGATGCTTCGGATGGCAGAGCTGAAGCAGGTCCTTCGGATGGCAGAGTTGGTGCAGATCCTTCGGATGGCAAAGTTGGTGCAGATCCTTCGGTTGACAGAGCTGGAGCAGGTCCTTCGGATAGAAAAATCGGTACAGATCCCTCGGATGGCAAAGCTGGTGCAGATCCTTCGGTTGGCAGAGTTGGTGCAGATCCTTTGGATGCCAGAGCTGGAGCAGATGCTTCGGATGGCAGAGCTGAAGGACGAGGCGTCCAATTATGTCCAGTCTGAAAGACGTAGTAAAGCAGTCTATACACTTTGAAGGCATGTCTCAAGATGATCCTCATGACCGAAGAAGACCAAGGAACCATACTCCTGAGCATCCGAAGAGGGTACCTCACTATATCGGTTCTCGAGATTATGGTCGCAGCAGACGAATAAGTTGATCCAGAGAGTACCTTATAATACAAATAAGGCATTCTGCCTCGAGTATTCTCACCACAGTGACAAAAATCTCCACCGAAATAGATCCAGAAATCACACTCACGGGAATCCACTGAGGGCACACCGCCCTGTGGGTACTTATCTTCGGAGAAATTCATCTAAAGCTGCAAAAGACCGGGCCGTTCAGAAGAAGCTTTGAGGAGGTTTATGTCCCAATTAGCAGAAGCAGAGCTCATGGATGTTGGGTGTAGACAAATATTCTACTTCGGACAATCAATGCGGCAGGCTGTCAAGTTCAAATTCAGCACAAAAAATTTACTTTTTCACAACTGGTCCTCTTCGTCTTTGCCCTAAGGTCACAATGAAGTAAGGAGGTATGGTAGGACTCGCTGGCCATTCGATGGTAGCCGATTTATTTGATACCCCGCGTGGTAGTCAAATCCTGGATCCTATATTATTTTTACCACGGGTGGTAAATCAATGGTCACCGAAGTAAGGAGGTATGGTAGGACTCGCTGGCCATTCGATGGTAGCCAATTTATTTGATACCCCGCGTGGTAGTCAAATCCTGGATCCTATATTGTTTTTACCACGGGTGGTAAATCAATGGTCACCGAAGTAAGGAGGTATGGTAGGACTCGCTGGCCATTCGATGGTAGCCAATTTATTTGATACCCCGCGTGGTAGTCAAATCCTGGATCCTATATTGTATTTACCCAGGGTGGTAAAGCAATGGTCACCGAAATCCTGGATCCTTATATACTTGTTCTACCCCGAGTGGTAAACAAGATCTTAATGGTGCAAGGAGGATCAACCGAATTCACCTTATTGACTGATCTGTCTCACACTTCGGTAACGATAAGTATGCATTACTTTATTTTGTTTAAGTGTTGAGTTCGGATTATATTGTCATTTTTCTTAACTGTTATATAATTTGCTTGATTATTGACTAACGATTTAAGATAAGAGGCACTTGAACAGTTTTCAAGTTGATTGATGATCAATTATTGACAAGAAATGTTCACTCAGAAGTAATAAGGCATGAAGTTGATATTTTAATATTAACTGTTCATAACCAGTTAGAATTTTTATAGAAAGTTCTACAGCTAAAGATGAGGAGAGGTCATCTTCAGGCTTCTTCATTGTCATCGTCACCATCTGAAGAGTCTAGAAGAGATGGATCTACCTTGGCCCGAGCTTTTTCTTGCCTTTACTTCGGCAGATTTCATATCATTTGGCATATATATGGACGATCTCATCGTTCAGCTCGGCGGATTTTCTGTATTCTGCTTGGATCTCCTTACAAATATCTTCGGTCAGTGGCAGATCCAAGTTCCCAAGGGCCCGAAGTTATCGGAGTCCCTCTTCAAAGCTTTTGACGAAGTGCTATATATCTTGCCTCTTTAGCGTGGATATTGTTATTTTGCTTCGCCAGGCTCTGATTGGACTCGGCTAGATCTTCATTCTTCTTCGTCAAAATTTCATTCTTCGGAAACAGGTCGACATTTATATCTGTGACGACCCGATGTGTGGCCTTGATCGTCTCCAACTCTTTTTTGACCTTGTCGAGATCCTTCCGAAGTCCTTCATTGTTGAGAAGAGCAATGTCAAGGTTGTTTCTTTCTTTTGCCAACATAGACTTCAGAATGTCTTTCTCCCTTCGGGCGATATTCTCTTCGGTATTCTCTTCGGCATTCTCTTTGGCATTCTCTTCGGTATCCTCTTCGGCTTCTTTGTATTTGAGACGGAGGTATCCGAAGATAGCGTTTGCTTGCAGATGGTCAATATTAATCAATCAGTTCAAACTGATGGTCAAATACCAACTTCCTTTAGTCTGATATTTCACTCCTTCACCCATCAGTTCCATGATGGAATTATTGCTGAACCAATGATCATCGGTGTCGCCACAGCTTTGGGCCTAGATTCAGATTAGGATGGTTTTTGTGGCGAAGGTCTGAATTGTTCGAGAGGCGGTGAAATATTTGTTGTTGTATGTTCGGCTGGAGTAGGCTCTTTAAATGGACTTCCAATCTTAATTTATGTTGTTATTTGATGTTCATCAGATGGGCTTCGGTAAGCTATATTTTGGGCCTTTATTGACTTTATTATAAATCATTTTGCCTTGAACCAATGCCATTTATACTCTTTCCCGATGCCATTTATACTCTTTCATTAAACATCCTGTTTAATAAAAGACTGGGGGGCAATGTTGGGTCACGATATTTCCTCTACTGGGCCGAAAGGATTGGGCCTCCCCATTTAATTAGCCTAGTGGACCTTTACTATTAAGTCTTATAGTCATTGGGCTTAACATTTATATTGTCTTTATTGCATCTCCTTAACATTGGGCTGGATCAAGCGGCCGGTCCATAAAATCTTTTAGTATCTAAGACTTTGACTGGTAATGATGAAAAGAGAGAGTAGTTGACCCAAAGTCTGCAGATCATTAATGTGGATGAGATTTTATCCAGCCGGCGGCAGAAACAGTGGAAAAAAGGTGACAACCTGCATGCAGTCGGCTGAGACGAGAGTGCACTAGGGGGCGGTGTCAGATCAGGGTTGGTGGCACAAAAAACCGAGCATGAGAGTATAACCGGGCAAGGAAGTCTTCTAGCAAAAGGTACGAATACACTTTTCATCTCTCTGAACACACTAGACATTTTACATCCTCCATTGTTAAACCTTGAACGCCTGTATTGACTCTCACGCCGGAGCTATCCCCCGACGGTCCAGCCGTCAAGCTTTTGGTGTTGATCGTGTTTACTGTGCAGGATTAGGACGTCTTACGTGATTGGGACGTCATCAAAGATATTGGCGTTAACAGGTATAAACTATCAATATTATTCTTATAAAATCCATCCATTGAAAAGATGAGAGGGAGGAAGTTATCGGAGTAAATTAATTAGTTGAAAAGATGAGCCAAATATAAATTTGTATTTAATATTTAGGGATGATCATACGATAAAATTAATATTGCGTTTGGATTGAAGGAATAAAATGAAAATTGGAATGATTCATTCCATTCTAGTTGGACTGAGTTATTCCATATGTTCTTCCTCCCTAAGGAACCAAATACAATTTTTTTCATTCCAATCGCAACCAAACATAATTTTTCTCATTTCATATGAATGAGTCATTCTATTCCCACATTCATTACTCTAATCCAAATGTAGCATAAGTAATTAATTTTTCCTTAGAAAGAACAAAAAAAAACTTTACATATTGACAACCAAAAAGGATGTGAAGGATAAGTTGTAATTCGAACCAAACGATTTAGGCTCGACTCGGATTATACTTAAAAAAAATTGTGCAAAACTTGGATTCTTAATAAAATATGATCCAAATTTGAGCACAAAAAATAATTTGAATAAAAATGTAAATAGAATTTAAAGAATGTTATATTCGACTCGTTTAGAATTTAAACAACTCGAAATCTCAATTATGATCATTCATTACATGTTCAGTTGATACATGTCCAATAGATAATCAATACATTTTATATTAATATATAAATAGTTAAATAAAAACGAAGAATAATTAGTTATTAAACTTTATTTTGGTTTTAATTGCAATTGTTATTTTATCAAGTACAATACATTTTCTCATTTTGAAGTAAAACAATAAGCTTGATTTGTAATTACATGTATTATAAAGTTACTAACTTGATAACATGTGAAAATTGTTATTTAAATTTAAATTTAAAACTCGCGTGTAATTTAAATATAATTTGAGTCGAGGACATCAACTGAACGTAGCAATAGCATGGTGACATCAACTGCTCATGGGCCTTCCCCTTCCTTTCAGATTAGAAGAAAATAGTAGAGTACTCCTACTCCATAATTAGATGAAATGTAGGTGAACAGTTGTGCTGAAAGCATTATAGTTGTAAAATCTAGTAATTGCTATTATAAAGATAAAAGAAAAAGAAATTCACGAGTCACTTGTGGTATGCATCTACAAAATAAGTTGTGATTTTGGAAAACAACATTCCTCTACCTCACTAATTAATAGTAAGATGTTATTAATTTTTTCTTTTTTAAAAAAGGATTGGATTAGATTGGATTGGAGTATTTATCAATTTCCAAAAAAGATGTTTTTTTGTTCACGCGCTTGCTCAGTTTTCCAACTCTACTACTACTAGTGTCTGTGGCTCTGTGCTCCTCTCTCTTGTCTCCCTCCCTCCCTCTCTCTCTTTCTCTCTCGCTTCTGCTAAACAAACTAAAAATAGAACCCCCAAACAGTTTCCCCTTCTGATCAATTTTCTTGAAACAAATAAATTCCACTTTCTAGTTTCTTTTGTATGTTACCCATTTCGCTACATTATTCAATTCATTGTTTATATAACTCTCTCTGTCTCTCTCTCCCTCCCTCCCTCCATTGGCCAATTGCTATCTTGAGATTTTTCTGTTTCAGTTCTTGGCTTTACTGGAGAGGTAAATTATAGCGCTTCAAACAAGTCAAATTTCTTTCTATATACATTGATCAGTTCATTGCCGGGTACTAATATTGGCATCTGAATTCAACTTTCTCTGCAAATTTTTCTTACTTGAGCTGATAATTGAAAATTCTCTTGGTGAGTTTTGTGTTTGAGGGAGTCTTTGCGCGATTTCTAGGGCTTTGGTAAGGTGGGAAATGAGGGATGTTTTCTTGGGTGGGAAGAAAACATATTAAACATATCAATGGTGAAGATAATGATAGTTCTTTGCCAGACCCACTTCTCTGGTGTAAAGATCTTGAAAAGCACTTTTATGGGGAATTCTCAATGGGTATAGTTCAGGCCAATGTGGTTATTGAGGATCACTGCCAGGTTGAGACTGGGCAGGATGCCATTTTTGTTGGGGTTTATGATGGCCATGGTGGACCTGAAGCCTCCCGTTTCATTCGTGATCACCTGTTTCTTCATCTAATGAGTAAGACCCTTTTTTTATTCTCTTTTTTAGTTAATGTAATTTGGTTGTCTGTACTATTGTTGCTGAAATTTTAGATATTAATTGACTGAATATCCTAAACTTCTATAAAATGTTTCTACTCTTGATGGATTAGTTTGTGTGCATTTGCCTTTTGTTGTTTTGTACATGCTATGCAGCATGGTTTATTTTGTCTTGTATATACAGTTTCTTGGTCTAGTTTATTATTTTAATACTATTTGGGTGAAGTGAAAGGGATCAACTTTTTGGATAATTGCATTTAAGAGAGTTCTTAATTTCTTCTTTAATCATGGTTCATTATTTTTTTATTATGCCTTATTCTTTTTGAATTGGACTAGTTATTTTAATGGTCTTCCAATGCTGTCTTCTTCGTTTTTTGGACAGATATGGTTTCCCGAGTCTGCATGTGTGTTCAGCTTTCTTTCTTTTATTATGGATCATCAATTTGTCATATCTTCATTTCTTACATATTTTATGTGCGCAAAGCGAAAATGAAAATTAATGTTTTGTGAGGTTCATGTAGATTTTAATGTTTTTTCTTGAATGCTTTGATTGGTGATTACAAGTAAAGTTTTAATTGAACGGACCACAGAGATAGACTACATAAAGCATCTTGTATTGCGAAGTTTAAAGAATAAAATTAATTTCATAACTTCATAGAAAATTGATAATAATGTTAAGGTCTAAGAAAAGTTTTTAAGATTGAGTGAATCCTGTCTCTAATAGTTGGATTATAGAAAACTAACCTATACCAGACCATACATGTATGTTAACATTGATTTATGTCCTCACCGTAGAGCTAGATGGAATAAACTAGATAAGTTTTTGACCAAATACTCTATGGTTTCAAAGATTTTTTTCCCCTTGCTAGCCACTTTAGCAAGGAAGTCGCTTTATTCTTGACTCAGGATGAACTAGCTTTTGTTCCACTCATCAACGGAGTTTATCTACCGCTCATGTCCATCTCTTGTTTCATGTGTAATACTTCAACCAACATGGATTTACTGGTTCTGAACTCATTTAAACCTTATTTGTAATATCTCAGGGATTGCTAAAGAGAGTGGAACAATATCAGAAGACAGTCTAAGGAATGCGTTTTCTGCCACTGAAGATGGATTTCTTACACTCGTGCGAAGGACATATGGAATAAAACCATTAATGGCATCAATCGGTTCCTGCTGTTTGGTTGGAGTTATTTGGAAAGCCACACTATATATTGCTAATCTCGGTGATTCTAGAGCTGTTAAGGGTCATCTATGTAGATCTAATAAAATTGTTGCGGAGCAGTTGACTAGGGATCATAATGCTAGTATGGAGGAGGTTCGACAAGAACTTAGGTCATTGCATCCCGAGGATTCCCATATATTAGTCAAGAAAAATGGGGTGTGGCGTATTAAGGGAATCATTCAGGTTTGTTCTCATTTTGTATATATAATTAGCTGATTGTACGTGTGCTTATGATATGCGATGTTCTAATATGTATGTCATTTACCTGTCCATTTCGTACTCTTTACCTTGCAAGGATCCACTCTTAAAATAAGTGAACTTTTAGAGTACTAGTTTTACAAGATTATGGCTTTAATGCCAGACTGATTATATTATGGATTTTGTTTTACTTTAATTGAGCAAACTACACCCATTTTTCTAGTTAAGACTGTTATATTAGCTCAAGTAGGGGATGTGGTAAGTGAAAACTTTCAGACTATAAGGGGATTCTTAACACGGATGGCATCTCATTACTGTATCAGAGTTTTTTTACTCACAGCTGCTCCATTGAAGTTCTTCCTTTTGGCCTCTCAAACTTTATTTGCTAACTGCATTGAAGGAATTAGTTAAGAATACTTATAAAGATGTTAAAAACTGGAAGCTGCTAAACTATGTACTGACAGATCCAATTTTTAACTTGTTCAACAGTGGAACAGATGTTTATAAGCTTCGTTTGTAATTGTATCTGATATTTTTGCTCACTGGATTTTTTCTTTTACGCGTGCATAATTCTTCATCCTGCATATATTTATGTATTTGCGATGTATCTACCTCTGATAAGGTACCCAATAATTTCCCTTTGCCCTAATCATTTACACCTGTTTCTTTTGTATGTTGGGTACACTGGCATTAGGTATCTAGATCCATAGGGGATGCATACTTGAAGAGGCCAGAATTCTCACTTGATCCATCATTCCCGCGGTTCCACCTTCCCGAACCTATTCGCCAGCCAGTGCTAAGAGCCGATCCTAGTGTATTCTCACAAACTTTACGACCCCATGACAAATTTCTTATATTTGCATCTGATGGGCTTTGGGAACACCTGACGAATCAGGAGGCAGTCGACATTGTATACAATAATCCCAGAGAAGTACGCACTGTTCTCTCTTGTCGAAAATTTGTTGTCCTTCATCTTCTTAGTATTTATAGTCTCTTTTGTATTGTCTTAAATGCAGGGTATTGCAAGAAGACTTGTTAAATCAGCTTTGCATGAATCAGCTAGGAAAAGAAAGATGACGTATGATGGGCTTAAGATGCATGAGAAAGGAGTCAGGCGATTCTATCATGATGATATCACAGTAGTTGTAATATTTATAGACAGTGAGTTGCTGGAGCAAAACATACATGTGCCTGAAATGTCTGTACGAGGGGGGGTCGACACCATTGGACCATCAAGATTTAACATTCTGCAACTGCCTAATACGAATTCAAAGTCTGTTGGCTGAAGTAAATCCCACTGGGTTGAATTGCAGAGACCATGTTCAGCAAGTTAAAGTTTCAATAAAATGTTGGAAACTTGTGACGGTTGTTTTTCCTGCTTTTTTTTTTTTTTTTTATAATCTTTATTGATTTCTTCTGTGGTGATATGAACCTCGTTTTATCTGCCATTCTGATATGAATCTTGCGGTTATAATCTTTCTAGTATAAGCTATTAAGTTGGGTTCAAATATGAAAATATGTGCAAATTCATGCTATTTGAATAGAATTTGTTCGTATTCAGCAAAATTTTATTATCAAAACATGCTTTTGTTATCACTCAGCATACTTAATTAATCTGTGGAGCAAATGGTGAAGTAGATGGTTTAGTAATTAACTGAAATCGTATTCCCTTTGGTTCCGAAATATAAGATCGCTAACCAAGGCAAGTGATTTTATATTTTTAAAGGTAGTATATTTTTTGTTTGAGATCGTATAGTAGGGAACAATTTTTATTTGTCTTTCAAGTTTGCCTTGGTGAACCGAGTTTAGGAACCCAATTACAGCAATTGAAATTGTCTAAGCCAATTCATACTTCTTGGTAAAATTTGGACATCTTTTTAGGTTCCTACCGCTCTCTCTCTCTGCTATTTTTCCCTAAAAAGTGTTGGGGGTTAGGGAGAGAAGTCCAACACCACACCAATTGACATAAAATTAATTCACATATAAATCATTTATATTTTCCATGTTAAATAATAAAACTTTAAAATTAGACCATAATTTTTTAAACTCATTAACTATTTTCAAAATAATTAAAATAATATTTTCTCAGCTGAGATCAAAGAATCAAAGTTGAAGGCAAATGGAGTAAAATAAATATATTTTTGAGAACTCAAATTTAATATAAAAAAAATTATTATGATAAAATTGGCGACACGTACCACTGAATGAATTTTTTTTACATACAATTTGCATATATTGAATTGGCAAGTGAATATCAAAATTAATTTGTACTTGACGTGACCTATATCACAGCATCACACTACAAATAAACATCGGTGTTAAATATTGCATGCGGCTCTCACGGGATTAACATCTCCTTCATTACATCTATCATTCAATTTTTTAGCTGCGACATATTTTATTATGTCCCTAATTATTTGCGGACAGATTAATATTTATGTTGCTAAAATGCATATGCAGAGAAATCGGAGAATAGATGCAACGGAAAGGAGATTAGCACTCGCATACGGTGATGAGTAAGGATTAAGAAACATGATAGGATAAGCTTTGACACGGAGGTGGACGGCACACAAACCTAGCAGAGCCTGAAGAAACTAAATCTGGGCGAAAGCAAGACAAAGCAAACACAAGTTTTTGGGGAGGTTTTCGTAGTGCAAATTAGAGGTCGACAGCATATACAAGATTAAATGGATCTGGTGCATCACACTTTAAAAAGGCGGAAGATTGCATAAATAAGTTATAAATTTACTACGGCTGAGCACAAAGAAATATGGTTACCAAGAAGATGCAGTATACATTTTTCTCAAACAAAGATCAACAAAATCCTAGATCGAAATGAAAACTAGTGCTCTTTACACTTGTATACACAACATACAGTTATCCCTAGTAGTAGTAGTAGTAGGCATTCAACACTGACATTAGTTGTCTTAAACTGAAGTTGATTTGTAAGAAAACTTACAAAAGCTAGCTTCTATCACTTATTCTTAAGCCGTGTACATGTGAATTTTCCTCATATGGGAGATTCGACTCCACTATATATGTTAATTTAAAATATCCAAGCCAAAGAGAAAAAGGGTTATTTTATTTCACTCGATTCAATTCCTTATATTGGAAGAAACATGACCTCAGGAAGTTGAATCAGATTGCTTATTGGCCACTTGATTATTCAGGAACTCCAGCACAGAAAGACGCTGCAGGAGAAAACAAGTGTTAATCACATTATCAAGGTCAGCAGTAAGGATGAATTCGGTCAGGCAAGATTCTTACCCGTCGTTCAAGACCAACTTCTTCAGAATTTAATGTCAAAGATTCTAGTAATTTAATGCCTTCTTGAAATCCATCAATAGCAGCATTCTCATTTCCAAGATTTCTATCCACGTCAGCAACTTTGGCAAGAGAAACAGCCACGTCTAGGATCTGGGGTCCAGAAGAGGAGAACTCAGAACTTATATCAACACAACCATGTTACACGGATTCCGATGGAGTATCCAGTTGGACACGGTATTTTGAAGAAACCGACACGGGTCCTCAATTTTGCCAATTTCTTACACTAAAATGAAGTGTCCAATATCCATACCTTTGTCCGAGTGTTGAGTGTCGGACACGGGTACTTTAGGGCAAAATAAAGAGTCCATCTAACATAGCAGCACACTACACGAAATTTTTTATAAAGTTGACATAGCAACAACAGTACATCTCTAATGTCTGAAATCTTCAATGTCATAACAAAACATATCGATTCATTGATGGTATTTGAAAGTGAACTCTATGAAGCAAGGACCATGGAACTGCACTTAGTTTTATTCCTATTTAGCACAATAAATTCTAATCAGTATCTGATGAGTTGAGTTTTATTTTGTATAACCACACAAGTAAAATACTGTCGTCTTTTTCTAACATAATATTTTTACTGTGTTCTAGACATTCTACAAGTTGTGAAACAAAAACACCTGCAGTGATTAAAGCCCCAGACTGTACCTTTTCACTGGTCCACTGCCTACCAACTGTGTTCTAGATATTTCAACCCCAAACCCTACTTTTCTTGATGTTAGTTGTGCTTAGCGTGCATTATATAATGTTTTCTTCATATCAAAAATTAACATCAAGAAAATTTCTGCTTATAAAAAGGCTGCCTAATTCCTAAACCCGCTGAAGGGTTACAATGGGCATTATCAGCATGCCACAAATTCAAAAAAAATTACAGATATAGGTACACACATCCACACACACACATGTATAGCAGAAGTCATTTGTGTAGAGAAAACTTAGTAAAAGAACAATATTATACAGGAATTCATATTCTAGTGCTGAATCGAGTTTATGTTAAAAATGCTCTCTGATGCATAAGATACAAGGATTTTCTTGTAACTATGGTCAGAAGACTTTATACAACAAGTTGAGCAAATTTTCTTATACTTAGGTTGAACAATATTATATATGTTCAATAACTGCTAAAAGAAACAAGTGCTGCTGACCTGAGAAGGAACAGTAGAGGGATGCTTGGTAGCATTGCGACGCACATCTAAAGCTTGAAAATAATAAGATTGTGCAGCTTTCAAGTCCTCATCATAATACTTGAGGTCTCCAATTTTATTTAACGAAACAGAAAGTGTACGTGTGATCTGCATATGCTCAACAAGAATTAGGAGTCCCACTATTAAAATACAAAAAAAAAATTGCAAACACAAAAGGTTTATGATTCAACAACTTCAAATGAACAAGGTTCTAGGTAAATAATAAAAAATATCTTTTGGAGCAAGTAATGTCTCCAAATCAAATGCGTAAGAAAGCCTAGATTACATCAATAAATGCCACAAAGGGCCAAAGGATGTACCTCCAAATCATCTGCTGACACTTTCGAAAGGAAATTGACGCTCTCTTCAAAAAAAGTGACCGCAGAACCAGCATCTCCCATTGCTCGACTACATCAAACATTATGTAAATTTATTACAAGTTTTTTGGTTATTCTGTGTTTTGAAGTAAATCTTTATTACTATTAGATATTTAGGCAAAACATCAAACTTCGAGAGAGACTTCGCAATGCCAGAGGTTGCGTGCAACGGCACATAACCAGATTCTGACAGTAATGACCAACATTACATTCTCCCAGACAAAATTCATCAACAACCTCATTGTCATTATTCACAAACGTGAAATAACTGGATGCAAGGCTAGAATGTGTCTATCAAGTTTCATCATGAAATCATGATAGACACATAATTCATACATTTTATCATCTCTAATTTTGTCCTTTTAATTATATTAGTTTATTAAATTAATATATTTTATTTTGTAGGATTTAATATTTTTTGCAATATAGTCAAAATCTAGGTGATCAAGCGATATATATTTAATACTCTTATTCACGTAAGGAATATCCAAGAAGAATCCTGCAAGGAGAAGGAGAAGGAAAGAAGTGGAACAATCTTGGTGTGGAAATCAAATCTAACAAGAGAAAGGAAAGTCTATCTAAAAGATCTTTTTATCTAGAAGATCTATTTGAGAAGTTGATTCTCAATATGAAGTTGAAACCTACATGGAAAGGGAACAAAAGTGTCCAGGTTCAATGAATCTAAATTAGGGTTCAAAGTTATTTTCCCTATAAATAGATCACTTGTTTTAGAGGATAAAGTATTAGTTATTGTATTAGTTTAGGTTAGGAGTAGGAGTAGATTAAATTACTTCTACATTGTATGTTCATTGGATGATCCTTAATTAAAGGGAATTTTCTTATTTATTTTTAATCTTCTTCTTTTCTTTATTTTAGTTAGTTAATTATTTTTTATGTCGAGCTAATTTCTTTAATCTAGAATGAAGATGAAATTAAATAATTATTCATGATAATATTTTTCATCCTTCTATTATTTATGCTTTTATGTTTAATTAATTTCGCCTTCATGTTTCGTTACTGAAATATTTTCGTGTTATAGTTCTTATGTGATTTTAAATTAATTAAGAGGTTTTGATAGATTATTGTTAAGATATGAGTTTTTCATAATCCATGCTTGCTCAAAAAATTTTTGATGGGTTATAGTTAATTCTTAAATTTTCATAGTCTATGTTTGCCCACGTTTATTGTAAATTACTAAATTAAAGAGAAGAGAGATCAAAATCATAATTGAGTTATAAAAATAGAAGATATTGAATTATATGTTGTGTTTATTATTTAATGGATTCGGATTCCTAGATTGGTTCCTCATTATTAGTTTTCATATTCTAATTAATCAATTTTCAATCTTTATTTCTAATTCGCCTAAAATAAATATTAAGGATACATTAAATTAATCTCGTCTCTGTGAATTCTACCTGTACTTGTCAGTTGTTCAATTTGACACCGTGCACTTGCAATACATAATTTTAACACATCAAATCACTTAGAGTAGAGACATCCAAAAGCTACATGATCCTTGATAATACTAACTCCAAACAAATAACACATATACATGATTCAGCTAGAACAAGTCGCTACCCTCGTACTAGGGATCTGACCATAATTTTTCTAGAAGAACTTCATAATTCAACTTAGCCTTGAAAGCTAACTTAGCTTATCAAAATCACCAAAGTGTGTCAAAGAATCCTCATCCAGAATACACTTTTTTGACAAGAAGCCTCATACAGATTTAGAGCCTTTGATTTGAACTGAACCAACCAAGTACTAACATTATAAGCTTTGTTAGTTGTTAGTTTCAGCTCCGGTAAGTTTATTTGCCAGGTCTGCAACTTTTTTCATTTTTTTATTCTTTCTTTTTTTCCACAGAGCACTACATTTAACTACTTCCAAAAAGATGAATTCCAAGAATATTCAATTTAGCACATTTACCATGAGTTAACTTCTCATAAACTCACAACAACCAAAAGCCACGCACATGAATCAATATTAATGCTTACAGAGAAACAAAAAAAGGAGAAAAAGAGATAGGACAGACCAGCAATCACCGAGCATACCCAGAACTGCTCCTAGCTGTGAGCACAGCTCTGCTGTGTTCCCCAATATTTCTAACTGCTCTCGAATGTCTTCCACACAAATAGTAAGTCTAGATTTAGCACTTTCCAAATTATTAGCACGAAATGCCTACACATGAAATAGCGAAAACTAAGCAGACATAATCAATGAGGAAATGTACTTCAACAGGTGATTCCACAAATTAACAGTAACAAGAAAAGAGTGCATTAATATGTTAGCAACAGAATAGTGGGACCTAATCAATGAGCAAATGTGATTCCACGGGTGATTCCACAAATTAAAAGTCAAATAGAAAAGAGTACATTAATAAGTTGGGAACAAAAAAGTGGGGAAGTTCCACAAACTAACCCTCATTGCTTGTTGCACCAGAAAAGCGCCTCTCTCCAGAGACACATCCTCATATATTACAGTCTTCTTCACACCGACTACTTCCTTTTCGTCAGTATCAACTTGCCTTTTGATCCTCGCATGACCTTCAATGAAGCGATCAACAACATTCTGAAGATTTGTGTCTGCTTCAGTCCTCTCAATGTCAGCACCACACAATGGGCAATCCTTAAAACGTGATATGCATGCTCTGATTTTCCAAATTGTGGTGAACAATATTAGGATAAATGCGACAAACAAAATTAAGGGGGAAAATTAAATGGTAATAAAGGAGTATGTACAAAGCATAAAAATGGAAAATGAAGAGCCATTAAAGAAAATTTTATTTACTTGCAAAATACATGGGAACAAGGAATACATTTGCTACACTCAAAAAGAAGTGCTTGGCATATCATGCAGCTAAAGGGGCCGAGCTTAAACGTTTGAGAATCATATCCCAAAGGGCATTTTGGAGAAATACTGGCAGATTCAGTTGAATCTGGCTTAGCCTTGCCATCAAACCTTGGCTGCTGCTTATTTTGATTTTCACTAGGTTTCTTCAAAGACCCATCATCAGGCCGAGCAGCTTTCGCAAAAGGAAAGACAGGTGTCATCTTGGTCAACACGCTGAAAAAGGAACAGAGGCAACATTCATAATATCAAACCTAGTGCTATATTAAACTACTTAAGATATAAATAAGCAAGGCATTAGTGATTCTTATATCTTCTTGAAGTTTTTTTTTGTTTTTTTTAGGGGGGGGGGGGGGATGAAACATCAAGCATATGAATCTAAAACTGAATTGCATAATGGGTTCCCAAAATGAATAAATATCCACAAAGTAAAATAAAATAAAATGAAATAAAAACATGCAAGCACAATATGTAGCAGAAGTTTTTTATGTCAATTACTTTATAGCTACGTCCTGAAATATAAACAAAATTCTCAATTAAGCTAATGCTATTGGATTAAAAGATGTAAACCTTTACAAGCTGGAAAAACATTAGCAAGATAGAGTGAACCTCAATTTGTGGTTTCAGATATAAAATAGTACAACCCAAGTTCAACAAAAAGAGTCATTTTTCTTTTTGATTTGAAAAAATTCTTAAAATTCAGAATTGGTATGAATTCATTTTATTTACTTAATACAATCATATCATTGTAAACCATCTAAAAAGTACCAGTAATTATAAATTTGTTGTTTCCAAAACTTACACGAATCCCGTCAATTTTAAATTTTTAGAATGTGCAACTGCAAACTCTTTTTTGGGAATCGAAGAAGTAATTTACGACTAGGAAACATATAAATGTATAATGCGGCAAAAGTAAAATATACATATAAATCGTATAATGAGATATAACTTCACCACCATTAATTTCGCCCCAAAAGAGGGTATAGAAAGGCCCGAACAATTGATTCATTAACATTTCAATTCTAAATTAAAAGAGTGGTATGTATGATTGTGATCGATCCAAGCAATACAATACACTAACGGAGAAGCAAACGAAATTGGATATGGATACTTTCATGCCCAAATTGGAAATATAAATGATTGAATTTGTCAAGAGACATTAGGGCTTCTATCGATTAATAATCAAAAATACAAAAAGACTGAAAATGTCAAATACCTGGATTGAGCTGGTGTTGCTGTTCTTGATTTCTCCAACTTCTTTTTTCTTTGTTTTCCTCAATGACTTCCAACAACCCCTGCCCTAAAGCTTAAGCTTAATAGTAGAGAAAAAAAAGGTACTTGACGATAGCAGGAGAGCGCGCTACTAAGTGAGAGAAAATAGGGGAGGGAGATAGGGAGGGAGAGATCTACTAAGTGAGAGAAAATAGGGAAGGGAGAGAGATTAAAATGAGTGATCTATGCGGAGAAGCTTGGAGTATGTCAGAATGGTTAATTTAAATATTCTCAAATATAGTAAATTGCGCAACTTATCAGGGGAAAAAAATAGAATAAATTCTACAGCATTAGTGGTCCTTCTATTTGGGCTTCAACCTACAGGCAGGCCCACATATGTCTAATGCTCTTGTAGTACTCCTAAGTCCATTATAGTTTTGGTCCAATCCACTTTGTATATACACAAAGGAAGCGCCCACCAATTAAGGCCCAACTGCAGAGACGCATCAAACATTTGAGTCGTCGGCAATAGACCAAATTCCAATTTGTACTTCAAACTTTTCGCCGAAAATCGATTTACACCCTAAACTAATTTTTTGATTAAATGCATCCTAAACTTAAACCCAGACCCCCTCCTGTTTTTTCTGTCAAATCTTCCCAGAAGCTTGATGACATCATTAAGTTAGGGATAAGATAATCAATTTACTTTTAATATACGTTGACTAATTATTAAATATTAATATATAACCTAAAAAACTAATTAAAAATTCAAAATATCGAATTAATATTTAATTCGTTTATAGATGATCTTTACTTCAAATTTCAATATTTTTTTATTTTCAACCACCAAAACCCAACAATAAATTATATTAGATCTCAAATACCACAAGCACGGAAGAACTTACATTTATTGAGAAAAAGATTTGTAAATGAAAAATCTTTATATCCACTTTCTCAATGTCTCATTCTTATTCTCATTTGGATAACCTCTTTTCTTTGTTCTCTTTTTCTAATTAAACTCAAATTTAAATTGAGAAAGTAGAAAAAGAAGAATAATTTTCTCTCTTTCTATACCTACAACTGATATGTATGAAATTTACTATTCATTCGAGCTATATAGTAGGCTTTTTGGTGTGATAGATTGAAGTAATTGCAACATAATTGAAAAGTCGTTATTTACAATTTATAGAGAAAGAAAGTCAGATTAAAATTGGGGAAGAATAATAAGATAGGGTAGAAGATGAGAGAGAAAGTGAGATTAAAATTAAATGGGGAAGAAGAAAATAGGTAGGACAAGATAGAGAAGAAGATGTGAGAGAAAGTGTTAAATTTTATTTTTAATTAATTTTTTTATAAGTTATATTAATTAAATTTTATGATTTATCTTTTTTACCCCTTAATTTAACCGTTCTATTGAAAGATTTGGCCGAAAAAACGAATAGATGGTGCATTTAATTGTCTGAGTTTAAATTTAGGATATATTTAATCTAAAATTTAGTTCAGGGTACAAATCAATTTTTGACGAAAAGTTTAGGTTTACAGATTAGATTTTAGTCTTCAGCAATACATGCTAAAGAATGTACAGATAATTTAATACTCCCTCTATTCTAAAAAAATTATATTTGTAAAATTTACAAATTTTGAAACTAATATATACTTGCATATAATATAATGTATGTTCAGTTTAGTACTCATGAAATTTTGATAAAATATTTAATTATTTGACATTACAAGCCAAAGAATGGACAAAAAATTTATTATATACCACAAAGAGTCTCATTTGAAATATATATATATAGTACCGATCTCCTGCGGACCAAAATCACGGACTAAGGAAAAAAATAAACACGCGGGCCTAAAAAAGGAGAAAACAGAAACGGGCGGGTCACAAATTAAAAAGAAAGAAGTATCTTTCTCACTCTTCCCTCTCTCTCCTTTAGCGTTTCTGTTTTCTTCCTCTCACAAAAAAGAAACGCGAAGGCAAATCGGAAGGCAAGAAGTGTATTGCTGATTTTGTGCTCTGTTCTGTTGCAAATCGAAAGCGGAGGTTCCTACAAACAGAATCGGAAGGTAAAGATTGCTACTTAATTTAGTAATTTCTGTTTTGGGCTTTGTTTTGATACAAAGATCTAGGGTTTGTTTTGGGGGAAAGTGTGTGACACCCCCAAAATAGGTATACATCACCCATCTTGAGTTGTCAAATACATGGTACATAATATAAATAAAAATTTAATTATACAACATGAGCTGTGAGTTTTAATACAAATATTGTCATCTAGATAATATCCACACTCAATTGAGTCCTCATTACATATATTATCATACTATTTAACAGAATAGTGAGGACTACTAATGCTATTATCTGGACCGTCACTCCGTTCCCCGACTAGTCCCTGCTACGTTCTCATTTCCTAAAGAGAACAATAAAAATAAAAGGGTGAGCTCAACTAGCCCAGTAAGAAATATTATGATTAAGATAATGCAGAATAAATTATCATTAGCCTTCAACAATGTTAAACTGATAAAATACAATAGACATCAAGTTTAACTGCAGCGGAACAAACAATTCATTAAAAGAGTCAAGTAGAAAATAAAATCTACTATCTTTTATGATTTAAATGGTTTTTCATCACTTTTATCGCTGAGACTCAGCTTAATAAATAATCCACATCATCCCTGCACTACGGCCAAGGATATTCATTAGTATCACAACCACAAATTATCCATGCACTTTGGGCCAATGACATTCGTGTATTCATCAATGGTCATGATCATGCCAACAACTGTCCATCAATGCACTACGGGCCAATGAGAACTTTTACCATATCATTTGTAACATTACGGTCATGATTATTCCGAATAATTCTTGGTCATAATCATATCAAGTCCATCTATGCACTACATGCCACAGATGACTTTCAACATAATATAAATATGAGGATGATGACAATGATATAAGAATTCAATAAAACAAGTTCAAGAATTAATTTATCCAAGAATCAATAACGTCCAAATTGTCAACATGATACTGATTTGTAGAGTAAAATTTAAGAATGCTCAAAAGAATATTTTCATAAAAAGATATTGGATGAAGCACAAATATCAAAGATATTCCACTAATTTCATGGAGTATAAAAGCCAAAACTTTAACCAACTAAACATAATAAAAAATAGAATTACAAAAGAATTCACCAAGCATGTGATAGACCGCACAGACAGGTTATTCCAATAGAAAAATAAATAATGGAACCAGGTCCGGCGTAAAACGCACAGACAAGATATTCCAACAGAATAATAAAGACGGAACCAGGTCCGGCGTAAAACGCACAGACAGGATATTCCAACAGAATAATAAAGACGGAACTAGGTCCGGCGTAAAACGCACAGACAGGATATTCCAACAAAATAATAAATAATGGAATAACAGAAGAAGTTCACCAAGTATAGGGTAGCTTGCGTATACAGGTTATTCCAACAGAATAATAAATAATGGAATAACAGAAATTCTCTTCATGAATACAAAAGAAATAATACCCCTTACCGTAAAAAAAACTGGATATAAGAGTAGGGAAGTAGCAGAATACTTTTCTATAGCTTCTCTGTAATTTCTCTCTCTAGAGTTTCAGTGAATTCGTAAGAAATAATGAAGGAATGAGCTTCTATTTATAGCAGAATAGAAGGTAGTTCATGGACGAAATAATTTTGCAAATTCAATTTCAATCAACCATTCATAAAAAAACAAAACAAAAAAAATATAATATATATATATATATATATATAAAACACATGCTTTCAATTTATATATATACATATTATATATAAACCACTTTATTTTTATCCCCCCCATAACCAACATCAATCCCCCACTCCCCAAAATCACTTTCACTACACTCTTACACATTTCACTATCACACACACACACACACCTCACACCTTTCACTATCACACACACACACACACATCTTACACCCATCACTTTTATATAATCACTTTTTCACCATTTTCCACTCACACACACATTATATATATACACACATCATATACATATATATCAATTCCTTCCCCTATACGTAACTCCCTCTCACCCCCATTTTAAAAATCAGTTTTTCAACATATATGGGCTCCACATGTGGCCCCCGCATGTGGGCCCCACCTTTAAATAATTTTCTACCGATTATTTTAAAAAATAGATAAATGGGGGTCCATAAAATAAGCAAAACTTCATAAAAATCACCTTAATAATTTTAACAACATTTATCACCTTTATTATAATTCACAATATTAATCGACCAGGTCGTTCCCAGAAAAGAGGGGGTTTTCCAATAAAGATTTCTCTCTATTGGCGCGCAATTAGGTGATCAAACCTCTCCTTGACAGAACTTCTAGACATCGTTAATATTGTAAACAATAATATTAATAACCTTATCATCTCAATTATTGATTTAATAATATATAAAATATTGACAATAATTGAATCAAATAACGTGAGATACTATGCAGTAATTACTGTAACAATAATTGAATAAAATTGAGTGACTTCTCACGTAAGCATCAATAATCAATACCGTGTGCTACTATGCAACCACGCGTATTACTGTACTTTTACTACCGAGTATTTCAACAGTATTAACGGTAAAACTTCAGCCGTTATTTTTAATAAAATATTTTTGTCGTTTTCTTAATCCGACAATAATTCTATTGTGGGGTCCACCAATGATTGTGTCGTCGTACGAATATTCCCTGTTAAAACGAATATTCCCCGACCAATCGAATATTATATAACAACTTGCGTACTTTGAAAAATTTATAAATATTACCCACAACTATAAAATTATATCAAATGTACTCCATAATATTCAAAAATGATATTTATAAAAAAATTCATCTTTATTTATAAAAGTTGGGGTCTTACAACCTCCCCTTCTTATGAAATTTCGCCCTCGAAATTAGGGTACGTACCTGGTATGTCGAAGAGGTAAGGATACCTTGATTTCATTTCAGATTCTAACTCCCAGGTCATTTCCTCAACATCGTGATTTCTCCACAAAACTTTAACTTGAGGTATAACCTTGGAGCGTAGAATATGTTCCTTCTTATCCAAGATTTGAACAGGAACCTCTTCATACGTCAAATCTTCCGTTATTTCGTCCGGTTCTAACTCAATAATGTGGTTCGGGTCTTCCACATATTTGCGTAACATGGATATGTGAAAAACGTTATGAACACGAGACATGCTTGGCGGTAAAGCGAGTCTATAAGCCACAGTTCCTACTCGATCGAGGATTAAAAATGGACCGATGAATCGAGGATTGAGTTTTTCTCTTTTTTCAAATCTCGTAACTCCTTTCCATGGAGCAACACGTAAGAACACATGATCTCCTATATCAAATTCCACGTCCTTTCAATGAAGATCAACATAACTCTTTTGTCGATCTTGTGAGGTTTTTATACGTTGTCGGATCGTTTGAATCTTTTCTGTAGTCATACGTACCAACTCCGGTCTGAACAACGTTGCTTCACCCACCTCATCCCAGCATACTGGAGAACGATACTTTCTTCCATACAACGCTTCGAATGGAGCCATGCCAATACTTGCTTGATAGCTGTTGTTGTAGGAAAACTCTACTAATGGTAATAACTTGTCCCAACTTCCCTTGAAGTCAAGGACACAGAGTCTTAATAAATCTTCAAGAGTTTGAATAGCCCTCTCTGATTGTCCGTCCGTCTAAGGATGATATGCCGAACTAAATCGTAAATTCGTGCACATAGCTTTTTGTAAGCTAACCCAAAATCTTGAAGTGAATCTTGGGTCTCGATCAGAAACTATGGATACTGGCATACTATGCAGTCTTACTGTGACGCCCCCAAAATTAGGTATACATCACCCATCTTGGGTCGTCAGATACATGATACAGAATACAAATATAACTTACTAATACAACTGTCGTGTACAATACGACAAAACATAACTGTGAGTTTGAATACAATTATTGTCTAGTAGAGACTATACAAACTCAAAAGGAGTCCTCATTATAATTATTGTCACTCTATTTAACAGAATAGTGAGGACTACTAATACTATCATCTGGTCCATCACTCCGTTTCTCGACTCGTCCTAGCTATATTCTCATTTCCTGAAGAGAACAGTGAAAGAAAGGGTGAGCTCAACTAGCCCAGTAAGAAATATTATGTCTAAGATAATGCAAATAAATTATCATTAGCCTTCAACAGTGTTAAACTGATAAAATATAACGAACATCAAGTTTAACTGCAGCGGAACAAGCAATCCATTAAAAGAGTCAAGTAGAAAATAAAATCTATTATCTTCTATGATTTAAAAGGTTTTTCAACACTGTTATCGCTGGGACTCAGCTTAATAAAATAATCCACATCATCGAATCACCCCTGCACTACGGCCAATGATATTCGTGTATTCATTAATGGTCATGATCATGCCAACAACTGTCCATCAATGCACTACGGGCCAATAAGGACTTTTACCACATCATTTATAACATTACAGTCATGATTATACCGAATAATCCCTGATCATAATCATACCAAGTCCATCTATGCACTACAGGCCACAGATGACTTTCAACATTTTATAAACATGAGGATGATGACAATGATATAAGAATTCAATAAAACAGGTTCAAGAATTAATTTATCCAAGAATTAACGACGTCCAAATTGTCAACATAATACTGCTTTGTGGAGTAAAATTCAAGAATGCTTAGAAGAATATTTTCATGAAAAGATACTGGATGAAACGCAATTATCAAGGATATTCCACAAATTTCATGGAGTATAGAAGTCAAAACTTAACCAACTGAGTATAATAAAGAATGGAATAACAAAAGAAATCACCATGCATGCGATAGACCGCACAGACAGGTTATTCCAATAGAATAATAAATAATGAAACCAGGTCCGGCGTAAAACGCATAGACAGGATATTCCAACAGAATAATAATAAAGACGAAACCAGGTCCGGTGTAAAACACACAGACAGGATGTTCCAACAGAATAATAATAAAGACGGAACCAGGTCCGGTGTAAAACACACAGATAGGATGTTTCAACATAATAATAATAAAGACAGAACCAGGTCCGGTGTAAAACACACAGACAGGATGTTCCAACAGAATAATAGAAGAATGTCACCAAGTATAGGGTAGAACGCGTATACAGGTTATTCCAACAGAATAATAAGAAATAGAATAACAACAGTTCTCTTCATGAATAAGAAAGAATAACACCCCTTACCGTTTTAAAGAAGAACTGAAATAACGAAGTAGTTAAGTAGCAGAATACTTTTTTTTTCTCTCTATAGTTTCTCTCTCTAGAGTTCAGTGAATTCGTAAGAAATAATGTAGGAATGAGCTGCTATTTATAGAAAAATAGAATGCATAGTAACTAATCCATGAACGGTCCAGATTGATTACTTTAATCTGACGGTCCATATTTAATGAAATTTTTTTTAAATAAAATATAATATATTCTATTTATAGAATAACTTTAATAAAGTATTATGTTTTATATAAAAAGATGTTTCTGTTTTATTACGTTAATAATACGAATAAAACAAAACTTCATTATCGCTAAATAATTCATATTATTAACTGACAATAATTGAATCAAACTGAGTGACTTCTCACATAAGCATTAATAATCAATACCGTGTGCTACTATGCAACTACACGTATTACTGTACTTTTACTACCGAGTAGTTCAACAGTATCAATGGTAAAACTTCCGCCGTTATTTTTAATAAAATATTTTTGTCGTTTTCTCAATCCGACAATAATTTCGTTGTGGGGTCCACCAATGATTGTGCCGTTGTACGAATATTTCCTGTTAAAACGAATATTCCATGACCAATCGAATATTATATAACAACTTGCGTACTATACAAAATTTATAAATATTACCCACAACTGTAACATTATATTAAATTAACTCCATATTATTCAAAAATAATATTTATAGAAAATTCATCTTTATTTATAAAAGTTGGGGTCTTACACTTACACTCTTGTTTATGTACATACGAGCGAGACGTTCAAGTGTATAAGTTTCTCGTATAGGTAAGAAGTGGGTAGACTTGGTCAATCTATCAACAATGACCCAAATTGCATCTATGCCTTGAGAAACCTTGGGAAGACCAGTAACGAAATCAATGGTTATGTGCTCCCACTTCCATTCTGGAATTTCAAGTGGTTACAATGGACCTTTTAGTACTTGATGCTCCGCCTTTACTCGTTGACACGCTAGACACCTTGAGATAAACAGCGTTATCTCTCTCTTCATATTGCCCCACCAAAATGTATGACGAAGATCACGATACATTTCGGTACTCCTAGGATAGATTGCAAACGGTGTGTTGTGCGTCTCCATCATGATTTTATGCTTAAACTCAGGATCATTAGGAACACAAAGTCTGGAGTTGACTCGAAGTATTCCTTCATCATCGATTCTTACTTCTAGAATAACGTCCTCTTGAACCTTCTTCATTCATCTGCTCTGAGTATGTAGCTTGAGCGGCTTTAACTTTATCGATTAAAGTCGATTATACTCGTATATTCGCACTTGTAAACGCATACGATCTTCTACTCAACGCGTCAGCTACCACGTTCGTTTTTCCACGATGATATTGAATGGTACGATCGTAATCTTTAACAGCTCGAGCCAACGTCTTTGGCACATGATACGTTCGTTTTAAGTAAAGAAATATTTGAAGGTTTAAGAAATGAGTTTTGTACTGGGGTCAATACAAAATTCGATTTCACGCTCTAGGGGTAGGCTAGGAAGTTTTCAGGAATACATCAGAAAATTTATTAACAATAGAAATATCAATCAAAACTGTGACTGTAAGACCCCGAATTTTATGAAATAAAAGTATTCAATTTTTCTTATAATTACTATTCAGTAAATGGTTAAATTGATAAATGTTAAAGTTAAGGGTGATATATGAATTTTTTTTCAAAATACGCAAGTGGTTATAAAATAATCATTGTTGTCGGGGAATATTCGTTTGGTCGTGGAATATTCTTTCTGTCGGGGAATATTCGTACGACGGCGCAGCTATTTGTGGGCCCCATAACGAATAACTGTCGAATGAAGATAACGACAAATTTGAGTTTTTATAAATAACGGCGTAGTTGTTACCGTTAACACTGTTGGAATACCCGGTGGTTAAAATACAGTAATACGCGTTATTGCACAGTAGCACACGGTATTGCACAGTATTTTTGAAATTATTGATTCTTACGTAAGAAGACACTACTGAATAATTGTCACAGTAATTACTGTTCAATATTTTATGTTATTGATTCAATAATTGCTGCGTTGATATTTTATATTATTGTTGTTTCAATAATTGTTGCTGCACATCATCTCCATTATCAGATCAATAATTCATATTATTTGAATAATATTATTAGATAGCATTATTGGCAATGTCTATAAAGTTCTGTCTAAGGAGAGATTTGGTTATCTAATTGCGCGCCAGTAAGGAGAAATTCTTATTGAAAAGCCCCATCTTTCCTGGAAACTGCCTGGTTGTCATTATTGTGATTCTGTAATATTATTTGTGAATAATTAATTATTGATCTATATGATAATGAAATATTTATTTGATGTGGATATAAATGATGGATTTATTTATGTGGTTATAAAAAGAAGGAGTTCATGTTGAGGTATTTTATCTGTATTTTTGTCGGGACGGAGGTATTGAAAATCAAATTAGGATTTTTGAGATATTTTGCGGGGGTTATAATTTTTAATCCGACCGTTGGATCGTGGTAATTTTTGGATATGTTATACATATATAAGTTGAGTATATGTCCACAAATTTTGAACCGTTAAAAATGAATGTATGATTTATTATGAATTTTACTAGATTACTGGTTCAGAAATTATTGAATTTTCGGAGTTAATCATTTTGGTGGAAAATTCTAGAATTGGTGGGCCCCACTCTTGGTTGGTGAAGAAATATGCTGAGAGTTTTATTCAAATGTGGTGGGTGAGAATAGTAGCAGGTAAAGCCATCAGGTTGCAGGTTAAGTC
Source organism: Panax notoginseng (assembly GCA_016801055.1). NCBI lineage: Eukaryota > Viridiplantae > Streptophyta > Magnoliopsida > Apiales > Araliaceae > Panax > Panax notoginseng. Next base: position 146,029,464 of record CM029012.1, on the reverse strand, counting down.
TGCTTCGGCGTGCTAACATTTTCCTATAAATAGAGGGCTAAGTTAGAATTGAAAATCACACCAGAATTCATAAGTTTTCTATCTTTCTCTCTCTAGATTATTGAGTGTATTTTGTGAGTATTTAGATACTTTGTGAGTTTCTATTCATCAGTGCAAGTTTTCTTCAGCCTTATACCGATCAGAAGTACTGCTCTTTTGAGGTAAGGGATAGTAAGGGATAGTAAGAGATTTTAAGGGTTGTTATGTTTTTTAGTTTCTGACCTTCAAAAATTCTGGAAAAATTTGAAATGATATTTTGATGAGTTTTCTTGATTGTGTCCAAAAATGGTGATTTTTGGATGTATAGATTAAGAGTTATGAATTTTACGGGAAAAAACTATTTTAAAAATAACCGCTTATAATTCCTTGTGGTTAACTCTAAAATTGATGAAATTTTTATTGGGAGTACATGTATATGATAGGAGTATACTCTGTGAATTTCAGAATTTTTAGATAAAAGTACATTTTTTGATAAATGTCTAAATATTCGGCTGTTTTGACCATATGAAAAATAGTAAATGACTTTTAAAAATTCTGAGAAAAATATATGTTCACTATGGGACTATATTATGCTAAATTCTAGAAAAGAAATATTTTTAGAACTGATTTAGTATTTTTTCATGAAAATGATCTAGTTATGAGTAAATGAATTAAATATGTTTTGTGAAGTAAGAAAATTAGAAAATAGGATTTTATGGCTTGAGAATCCTATATGAGGTATATGCAGATTTTTGATGAGGGTTTTGGTTATTGGTGATAAAATCTTATGAGTTTGGCATTTTAGAATGATTAAATGCATTATTTAGTAAAGTGTAAACAATTAAAATAAATTGTTTATAAGCTTAAGAAATATTATTCTTTCAATATCATTATACCGAAATATTGGTATGTATTTTATTGTGGAATTTCTATATTTTTGTGTCGGGGTTACTATTCATGAGTTACTATTCACGAGTTACTATTCACGAGTTACTATTCATGAGTTACTATTCACGAGTTACTATTCACGATAAAATTGGTTTCCTTTTTCTAACCAAATTATAGTTGATTTATGAATATTACTCTTGAGATTAAATCTATATGTTGATCATATTATTTTTATTATCATATATAACATTTTTATAACCCTAATGTTGAATTTCTCTTTCACTTGAGTGTGAAGATGGGTAAATTATTGGTATGATCGTGACTGAGGAATATCTTTGGCATGTAGTGCAAAGATGAATTGTTAACTGGTATGATTATGACCATTGAATTTATAATTGAATATCTTTAGCTTAAGTGTAAAGGTGAAATGATCAACATGGTTATAATTATTGTTTATATAAATTCTGAAATGATTATATATTTCTTTGAGATATGAATATATTTGGCCTGTAGTGCAAATATGAACTGTTGAGGAATATCATTGGCCTGTAGTACAAAGATGAATTGTTGATGAATATCTTTGGCCCGTTGTGCAAAGATAATCTGTTGTTGAATATCTTTGGCCTGTAGTGGAAAGATGGTCTGTTGATGAATATCTTTGGCCCGTAGTGCAAAGATGAATTTATTAATATGGTTATAAACATGAACTGTGATTTGGTATAACCATGATCTTTGATGTTTCAGGTGATGAAAATTATCTTTGTCCTGGATGAGAAAAGGAATTTAGAACTAGAATTACGATTATGAGTTATACATGTGATTGTGGACAGAAATTGTTGATTGATGTTACAGGGATAAAATATTGTTGGTGGACTTTTAACATGGAGAAGATAATAGACTTTATAGTCTATTTGACTCTTCTAATGGATTGCTCGTTCCGCTGCAACTATGGTTGAAATTTTTTATCATCTACCATATGTTCTAAATCTCTGATTTAATTCTGTTGAAGGTTATTGATAATTTATTTATCTTTAGTCATGATATTCTTTACTGGGCTAGTTGTGCTCACCCTTCTGTTTCACAATTCCTTTCAGAAAATAAGAGTGTAGCTGGGTCGAGCGGGGGTAACAGGGAAATAGAACGGTGGTCATCATTTAGTAGTTATATTTGGTGAATCATCTAGGGTGAAGCGAACCCAACGTTGGAAGGGTGTTTTGTCACTATCATACAAGATGTCTAATGACATACAACCTCGTGTCATCATAAGACAGGGTTGTGCTCATCCACTTACTGAGTATATTTACGAGCACTACCTATATAATCTTGGTATTTGTTTGAAGTATAATTCTCAATTAGAGACAGTGGAGATAATGATAAGTGAAGAGAAGATTCACCATTGGGAAGAATATGATAGTAAACTTCTCGTTTTTCTTTGGGGTCTATTGGGTCAACCAAGGATAATTCTGTGGCCATATGATATCTATCATAACCTAGATGCATGGCCTCCCATGTACGAAGGTTTCCTTGAGCACTTCTCAAAGATTCTAATTTCTAAAACAGTTTTTGACTATACCTTTATGTAAGGTGTCATTGTGAGGTGATGTCCATGGTTGGAACATGAGTTACATTTGGTATATATTTGTATCCAAACTCACAGCATATGTGTTGTTGTATTTTGCACGACAATTATTGTAATAAAGTTGTAGTTATTTTCTGTACCATGTATTTGGCGACTCAGAACAGGTTGGATGGAATGGACCTGTTTTGGGGTTGTCACAGTTGGTATTAGAGCTTAGGGATATGATCTCTGGCGGAGATCGGAAAATAGAACTAGGAGGGGAGAGATGAGTAAATCATTCGCTAGTGTGTCCTACCTAAGCTTATTTGTTGGTCAGTCATAATATCGAGATATTATGAGATATGTTAATTTATTCAATTAACCTTTGTTTTGAAGCTGTATTCTAGAATGATATCTGAAATACAGGAGATGAGCATTGGAGAAATCATGATGACAGGGAAGATGAAATCTGAAATGAAAGCAAGGTATTCTCAACTCTTTGAAATACCAGGTACGTAAATTTCGGGGACGAAATTTCATAAGGAGGGGAGATTGTAAGACCCCGAATTTTATGAAATAAAAGTATTCAATTTTTCTTATAATTACTATTCAGTAAATGGTTAAATTGATAAATGTTAAAGTTAAGGGTGATATATGAATTTTTTTTCAAAATACACAAGTGGTTATAAAATAATCATTGTTGTCGGGGAATATTCGTTTGGTCGTGAAATATTCTTTCTGTCGGGGAATATTCGTACGACGTCGCAGCTATTTGTGGGCCCCATAACGAATAACTGTCGGATGAAGATAACGACAAATTTGAGTTTTTATAAATAACGGCGTAGTTGTTACCGTTAACACTGTTGGAATACCCGGTGGTTAAAATACAGTAATACGCGTTATTGCACAGTAGCACACAGTATTGCACAGTATTTTTAAAATTATTGATTCTTACGTAAGATGGCACTACTGAATAATTGTCACAGTAATTACTGTTCAATATTTTATGTTATTGATTCAATAATTACTGCGTTGATATTTTATATTATTGTTGTTTCAATAATTGTTGCTGCACATCATCTCCATTATCAGATCAATAATTCATATTATTTGAATAATATTATTAGATAGCATTATTGGCAATGTCTATAAAGTTCTGTCTAAGGAGAGATTTGGTTATCTAATTGCGCGCCAGTAAGGAGAAATTCTTATTGGAAAGCCCCCTCTTTCCTGGGAACTGCCTGGTTGTCATTATTGTGATTCTGTAATATTATTTGTGAATAATTAATTATTGATCTATATGATAATGAAATATTTATTTGATGTGGATATAAATGATGGATTTATTTATGTGGTTATAAAAAGAAGGAGTTAATGTTGAGGTATTTTATCTGTATTTTTGTCGGGACGGAGGTATTGAAAATCAAATTAGGATTTTTGAGATATTTTGCGGGGGTTATAATTTTTAATCCGACCGTTGGATCGTGGTAATTTTTGGATATGTTATACATATATAAGTTGAGTATATGTCCACAAATTTTAAACCGTTAAAAATGAATGTATGATTTGTTATGAATTTTACTAGATTACTGGTTCAGAAATTGTTGAATTTTCGGAGTTAATCATTTTGGTGGAAAATTCTAGAATTGGTGGGCCCCACTCTTGGTTGGTGAAGAAATATGCTGAGATTTTTATTCAAATGTGGTGGGTGAGAATAGTAGCAGGTAAAGCCATCAGGTTGCAGGTTAAGTCTGCTTCGGTGTGCTAACATTTTCCTATAAATAGAGGGCTAAGTTAGAATTGAAAATCACACCAGAATTCATAAGTTTTCTCTCTTTCTCTCTCTAGATTATTGAGTGTATTTTGTGAGTATTTAGATACTTTGTGAGTTTCTATTCATCAGTGCAAATTTTCTTCAGCCTTATACCGATCAGAAGTACTGCTCTTTTGAGGTAAGGGATAGTAAGGGATTTTAAGGGTTGTTATATTTTTCAGTTTCTGACCTTCAAAAATTCTAGAAAAAATTGAAATGATATTTTGATGAGTTTTCTTGATTGTGTCCAAATATGGTGATTTTTGGATGTATAGATTAAGAGTTATGAATTTTACGGGAAAAGACTATTTTAAAAGTAACCGCTTATAATTCCTTGTGGTTAACTCTAAAATTGATGAAATTTTTATTGAGAGTACATGTATATGATAGGAGTATACTCTGTAAATTTCAGAATTTTTAGATAAAAGTACATTTTTTGATAAATGTCTAAATATTCGACTGTTTTGGCCAAATGAAAAATAGTAAATGACTTTTAAAAATTCTGAGAAAAATATATGTTCACTATGGGACTATATTATGCTAAATTCTAGAAAAGAAATATTTTTGGAACTGATTTGATATTTTTTCATGAAAATGGTCTAGTTATGAGTAAATGAATTAAATATGTTTTGTGAAGTAAGAAAATTAGAAAATAGGATTTTATGGCTTGAGAATCCTATATGAGGTATATGCAGATTTTTGATGAGGGTTTTGGTTATTGGTGATAAAATCTTATGAGTTTGGCATTTTAGAATGATTAAATGCATTATTTAGTAAAGTGTAAACAATTAAAATAAATTATTTATAAGCTTAAGAAATATTATTCTTTCAATATCATTATACCGAAATATTGGTATATATTTTATTGTGGAATTTCTATATTTTTGTGTCGGGGTTACTATTCATGAGTTACTATTCACGAGTTATTATTCATGAGTTACTATTCACGAGTTACTATTCACGATAAAATTGGTTTCTTTTTCTAACCAAATTATAGTTGATTTATGAATATTACTCTTGAAATTAAATCTATATGTTGATCATATTATTTTTATTATCATATATAACATTTTTATAACCCTGATGTTGAATTTCTCTTTCACTTGAGTGTGAAGATAGGTAAATTATTGGTATGATCGTGACTGAGGAATATCTTTGGCATGTAGTGCAAAGATGAATTGTTAACTGGTATGATCATGACCATTGAATTTATAATTGAATATCTTTAGCTTAAGTGTAAAGGTGAAATGATCAACATGGTTATAATTATTGTTTATATAAATTCTGAAATGATTATATATTTCTTTGAGATATGAATATATTTGGCCTGTAGTGCAAATATGAACTGTTGAGGAATATCTTTGGCCTGTAGTGCAAAGATGAATTGTTGATGAATATCTTTGGCCCGTTGTGCAAAGATAATCTGTTGTTGAATATCTTTGGCCTGTAGTGGAAAGATGGTCTGTTGATGAATATCTTTGGCCCGTAGTGCAAAGATGAATTTATTAATATGGTTATAAACATGAACTGTGATTTGGTATAACCATGATCTTTGATGTTTCAGGTGATGAAAATTATCTTTGTCTTGGATGAAAAAAGGAATTTAGAATTACAATTACGATTATGAGTTATACATGTGATTGTGGACAGAAATTGTTGATCGATGTTACAGGGATAAAACATTGTTGGTGGACTTTTAACATGGAGAAGATAATAGACTTTATAGTCTATTTGACTCTTCTAATGGATTGCTCGTTCCGCTGCAACTATGGTTGAAATTTTTTATCATCTACCATATGTTCTAAATCTCTGATTTAATTCTGTTGAAGGCTATTGATAATTTATTTATCTTTAGTCATGATATTCTTTACTGGGCTAGTTGTGCTCACCCTTCTGTTTCACAATTCCTTTCAGGAAATAAGAGTGTAGCTGGGTCGAGCGGGGGTAACAGGGGAATAGAACGGTGGTCATCATTTAGTAGTTATATTTGGTGAATCATCTAGGGTGAAGCGAACTCAACGTTGGAAGGGTGTTTTGTCACTATCATACAAGATGTCTAATGACATACAACCTCGTGTCATCATAAGACAGGGTTGTGCTCATCCACTTGCTGAGTATATTTACGAGCACTACCTATATAATCTTGGTATTTGTTTGAAGTATAATTCTCAATTAGAGACAGTGGAGATAATGATAAGTCAAGAGAAGATTCACCATTGGGAAGAATATGATAGTAAACTTCTCGTTTTTCTTTGGGGTCTATTGGGTCAACCAAGGATAATTCTGTGGCCATATGATATCTATCATAACCTAGATGCATGGCCTCCCATGTACGAAGGTTTCCTTGAGCACTTCCCAAAGATTCTAATTTCTAAAACAGTTTTTGACTATACCTTTATGTAAGGTGTCATTGTGAGGTGATGTCCACGGTTGGAACATGAGTCACATTTGGTATATATTTGTATCCAAACTCACAGCATATGTGTTGTTGTATTTTGCATGACAATTGTTGTAATAAAGTTGTAGTTGTTTTCTGTACCATGTATTTGGTGACTCAGAATAGGTTGGATGGAATGGACCTGTTTTGGGGTTGTTACAGTGACTCCCATCCAAGACTTGGATAACCCGTCGCATCGATACCTATCAACTTACCATCGTCATTCACGACATCGCCTACAGAAAGTCTGGCTTCGGTGCATTACACACAAGGAAGTCAACAACGAAAGGATCGGGGCTCTTTACTTATGGCTTGATATAACAGTGATTAACTTTAGGGTTTGGTTGCTTGAATTCGTATAACAGGTTGGTTAGGAATATGAAAGCTAACAACCTTACAAAAAACATGATGAGTAATTAACCAATCGATTCCAAGAATTGCATCAAAGTCAAATATTTTCAAAGAGATAAGATCGATTTGAATCAAACAAGATTTATAAATAGTGGAGGTAACGAATGCTCCTCCTAACAGAGTTTCAATAGATAAGTCAATGTCTAATTTCTTAAGAGCCAAGTTTAAACATTGAACACAACTAGGTGAAATACAAGAGTGGGTAGAACCGGTATCGAATAAGGTACAAACTTCGCAAGGGTTTATGATTAGCTTACCCGCGATAACTTCATTTGGGTTCCTCACTTGTTAGGAAGTCATGACAACCGCTCTCCTTTGAACTATTTAGCTTTGACTTGTCTGGGATAGCATTTGGTGTCATTACTATCGTTGGAATTGATTTTTCTATAGGGCATATTTCACCCTCAACTGCTTCATTGTACTCCTGATTCATGATCTGAATCATCAATCTTCGATCCATATCGAATTGAGATTGACCACTCTGTACAGGGTAACTCAAAACTCGATGTTGGGTTCTTCCAATTGCTGTCCAAAAAGAGAAATGTATATCATCTATTTTAGCCTTTCTGGATCGGCCGTCTCTTTCTACAATATCAACATGTCGTGCGGCTTTTACCCACGCATCCTTCATTCTCACTCGTTCAGTTGTTTCTTCTTTCAGCTGATCCTTGATATTTGAATTCTCGTATTCCAACCTTAATATCTTACACTTTGCCAAAGTGTGATTTTGTTCGAACATCACATATCGGGTAACACAATTTTGAATTGTTGCATCCCTTTGTTCCACGACTGCTTGTCGTTCTTCAACCTGTTCTTCTAACTCACGAATACGATCTTGCAGTTCTATATTTTGATCAAAAATTTCTTCTAATAAATTCTCCTCAGGTTCCTCTTCTTCCTCACTCTCAGTTGCTACCTCTGCGACTAGCTCGGGTGCAACTATTAATTCTTCCCTCACCACATGGATATCTCTAATTCCTTCTTTGCCTGATATTACATTATCCTGGTTGGTGATTAGAGGTGTCTCCATGGTCTCATTCACTCCATTGTTGACATTTTTAGCTGCCATTTTCAAATACTGCTACAAAACAAGGGTTAAATAATATACTCTGACCGACCAATTAAATACCAAATAAACTCAGGTAGGTCATACAAGCGAAGGAATTCCCCGTCTCTCCCCTCCTAGTTCTAGTCTCACATCTTAGTCAGGGATCATATCCCTAAGCTTTGATACCAACTGTGACGCCCCCAAAATAGGTATACATCACCCATCTTGAGTTGTCAAATATATGGTACACAATACAAATAAAAACTTAATTATACAACATGAGCTGTGAGTTTTAATACAAATATTGCCATCTAGACAATATTCACACTCAATTGAGTCCTCATTACATTTATTATCACACTATTTAACAGACTAGTGAGGACTACTAAGGCTATTATCTGGACCGTCACTCCGTTCCCCGACTAGTCCCTGCTACGTTCTCATTTCCTGAAGAGAACAATGAAAGTAAAAGGGTGAGCTCAACTAGCCCAGTAAGAAATATTATGACTAAGATAATGCAGAATAAATTATCATTAGCTTTCAATAATGTTTAACTGATAAAATACAATTGACATCAAGTTTAACTGCAGCGGAACAAACAATTCATTAAAAGAGTCAAGTAGAGAATAAAATCTACTATCTTTTATGATTTAAAAGGTTTTTCATCACTTTTATCGCTGAGACTCAGCTTAATAAATAATCCACATCATCCCTGCACTACGGCCAAGGATATTCATTAGTATCACAACCACAAATTATCCATGCACTACGGGCCAAGGACATTCGTGTATTCATCAATGGTCATGATCATGCCAACAACTGTCCATCAATGCACTACGGGCCAATGAGGACTTTTACCACATCATTTGTAACATTACGGTCATGATTATACCGAATAATTCCTGGTCATAATCATACCAAGTCCATCTATGCACTACAGGCCACAGATGACTTTCAACATAATATAAACATGAGGATGATGACAATGATATAATAATTCAATAAAATAAGTTCAAGAATTAATTTATCCAGGAATCAATAACGTCCAAATTGTCAACATGATACTGCTTTGTAGAGTAAAATTTAAGAATGCTCAAAAGAATATTTCCATGAAAAGATACTGATGAAGCACAAATACCAAAGATATTTCACTAATTTCATGGAGTATAAAAGCTAAAACTTTAACCAACTGAATATAATAAAGAATGGAATAACAAAAGAATTCACCAAGCATGCGATAGACCGCACAGACAGGTTATTCCAACAGAAAAATAAATAATGGAACTAGGTCCGGCGTAAAACGCACAGACAGAATATTCCAACAGAATAATAATGACGGAACCAGGTCCGGCGTAAAACGCACAGACAGGATATTCCAACAGAATAATAAAGACGGAACCAGGTCCGGCGTAAAACGCACAGACTGGATATTCCAACAGAATAATAAATAATGAAATAACAGAAGAAGTTCACCAAGTATAGGGTAGCTCGCATATATAGGTTATTCCAACAGAATAATAAATAATGGAATAACAGAAGTTCTCTTCATTAATACAAAAGAAATAATACCCCTTACCGTAAAAGAAACTGGATATAAGAGTAGGGAAGTAGCAGAATACTTTTCTATAGCTTCTCTATAATTTCTCTCTCTAGAGTTTTAGTGAATTCGAAAGAAATAATGAAGGAATGAGCTTCTATTTATAGGAGAATGGAAGGGCACTGTTCATAGACGAAATAATTTTGCAGATTCAATTTCAATCAACTATTCATAAAAAAACAAAAGAAAAATATAATATATATATATATATATATATATATATATATATATATATATACACATGCTTTCAATTTATATATATCCATATTATATATAAACCACTTAATTTTTATCCCCCCCATAACCAACATCAATCCCCCACCCCCCTAAAATCACTTTCACTACACTCTTACACATTTCACTATCACACACACACACACACCTTTCACTATCACACACACATACATCTTACACCCATCACTTTCATATAATCACTTTTCTACCATTTTCCACTCACACACACATTATATATATGCACACATCATATACATATATATCAATTCCTTCCCTTATACGTAACTCCCTCTCACCCCCATTTCAAAAATTAGTTTTTCAACATATATGGGCCCCGTATGTGGGCCCCACCTTTAAATAATTTTCTACCGATTATTTTGAAAAATAGATAAATGGGGGTCCATAAAATAAGCAAAACTTCATAAAAATCACCTTAATAATTTTAACAACATTTATCACCTTTATTATAATTCACAATATTAATCGACCAGGTCGTTCCCAAAAAAGAGAGGGTTTTCCAATAATGATTTCTCCCTATTGGCGCGCAATTAGGTGACCAAACCTCTCCTTGACAGAACTTCTAGACATAGTTAATATTACTAATAATAATATTAATAACCTTGTCATCTAAATTATTGATTTAATAATATATAAAATATTGACAATAATTGAATCGAATAACGTGAGATACTATGCAGTAATTACTGTAACAATAATTGAACAAAACTGAGTGACTTCTCACGTAAGCATCAATAATCAATACCGTGTGCTAATATACAACCACGCGTATTCTGTACTTTTACTATCGAGTAGTTCAACATTATTAACGGTAAAACTTCCGCCGTTATTTTCAATAAAATATTTTTGTCGTTTTCTCAATCCGACAATAATTCTGTTGTGGGGTCCACCAATGATTGTGTCGTTGTACGAATATTCCCTGTTAAAACGAATATTCTCCAACCAATCAAATATTATATAACAACTTGCGTACTTTACAAAATTTATAAATATTACCCACAACTATAACATTATATCAAATTTACTCTATAATATTCAAAAATGATATTTATAAAAAAAATTCATCTTTTTTTATAAAAGTTGGGGTCTTACAAAATGTATTGGAGAATTTGTGCTCAGTTATTAATACACCTTCAACGACCCTAAATTGATTATTAACAGAAGAAAATATATTAGAGGAAGTTAGATACAACTCAACTTCTGCATCATCTTCTCTATCAGATGTCTGAAAAACTGATACTTTCAATGTTCTACTTATTTGTATGACCCCTGTTCTTTTTGATTTGCTTCCTTAATTTACATGAAGCCAAAAGCTAACTGCCAAGGGCTCACTTTTTGTAGGGCGGCAAAAACTAAGACTTGTGTTTAGCTCAAATTGGAGGAAAATATATATATCATTTTCAATAGCTGCATGGAAATATGTGTTTTTTCTCCTTAATTTGTCTTCTGTTGGTGTTCTATTTCTGTGGTTCCTATATATGCTGTGAATGTCCTTTATGGTTGTCTGTTTATGTATAACACAATATGATTTTAAATAGGGCATTAACTGACATAACAGCTTGCAGTTATTTAATATATTTTGGTTGTGGTTTTCACAATTTTATCATATTCTAAAAAGTTAATTACCAAATTTGATCATTATAGGTTTTAATCAAAATGGATAACGTTGAAGCAGAGTATGGGATGGGAGAAAATTTAGAGCAGGAAGAAGGGGGGAATGCAAAGTATGAGGAATAATATGTTGAGTTAGATCCTAATTTTTTAGATAATTTGTATAATCCTCAAGTAGCACCAGAGCTGAAACCAAAAATAGGTCAAGAATTTCAAACAATAGATGATGCTTTTAGTTTCTACAATGCATATGCAAAAGAGAGTGGCTTTAGTGTTCGAAATTGGTCTGAAAAAAAAAGACGGGGAAGCAATGAGATCATAAGGAAAGAGTTTGTTTGTTGGAAACAGGGGAATGCTACAACAGTAGCGAACATTGAGGCAACAAGGCGCAGGGGATCAATTAAAGAGGGTTGTAAAGCAAAACTTGCTATTGTGATGACACTTTCAGACTTATATGTTGTTAGTATATTTGTTGAGGGTCATTGTCACCCATTAACAACTTCACGAAAAACACATTTTTTGCGATCTCACCGCAATATATCAACTGCCCAAAAGGCCCTGACTCAACAGCTTCAGATGGTAAATATACCATCGCATCAACAATTCAATTTGCTTGGAGTGCAATTGGGGGGGTTTGAGAATATTGGTTGTACGCAAAGAGATTTGTATAATCTCGAAAGAGATAAGCGCAATGAGATGAAAGGACATGATGGACATATGTTGCATGAGTTTTTAATGGGTGAACAAGGAAAGAATCCATCATTTTATTTCAAAATTGAGTCAAATGATGAGAACATGATTACTCATTGTTTTTGGGCTGATTCAACCTCTAGACGGCCTTACAATTTTATGGTGATGTAGTGATATTTGATATTACATACAACATTTGTGACAACCCCAAAATAGGTCCATTCCATCCAATCTATTCTGAGTCGCCAAATACATGGTACAGAAAATAACTACAACTTTATTATAACAATTGTCGTGCAAAATACAACAATACATATGCTGTGAGTTTGGATATAAATATATACCAAATGTGACTCATGTCCCAACCGTGGACAACACCTCACAATGACACCTTACATAAAGGTATAGTCAAAAACTATTTTAGAAATTAGAATATTTGGGAAGTGCTCAAGGAAACCTTCGTACATGGGAGGCCATGCTTCTAGGTTATGATAAATATCATAAAGCCACAGAATTATCCTTGGTTGACCCAATAGACCCCAAAAAAAACGAGAAGATTACTATCATATTCTTCCCAATTGGGAGTCTTCTCTTGACATATCATTATCTCCACTGTCTTTAATTGAGAATTATACTTCAAACAAACACCAAGATTATATAGGTAGTGCTTGTAAATATACTCAGCAAGTGGATAAGCACATACCTATCTTATGATGACACGAGGTTGTATATCATTAGACATCTTGTATGATAGTGGCAAAACACCCTTCCAACGTTGGGTTCGCTTCACCCTATTTGATTCACCAAATATAACTACTAAATGATGTATACAACACTTTTCTATACTGCTTAGGGGGAACCTCCACAGCTAGAGACCACCGTTCTATTTTCCCGTTACCCTCGCTCGACCCAGCTACACTCTTATTACTTGAAAGGAATTGTGAAACAAAAGGGTGAGCACAACTAGCCCAGTAAAGAATATCATGACTAAAGATAAATAATTTATCAATAGCCTTTAATAGTAATAAATCAGAGATTTAGAACATATGGTAATGATAAAAAATTTCAACCATAGTTGCAGCGGAACGAGCAATCCATTAGAAGAGTCAAATAGACCATAAAGTCTATTATCTTCTCCACGTTAAAAATTCACTAACAATATTTTATCCCTGTAACATCACTCAACAGTTCCTTTCTACAATCATATGAATAACTCATAATCATAATTGTAATTCTAAATTCCTCTTCTCATCCAGGACGAAGATAATTTTCATCACCTATCTTTACCTGAAACATCAAAGATCATGGTTATACCAAATCACATTTCTTGTTCATAATCATACTAATAATGTCATCTTTGCACTACGGCCAAAGATATTCATTTGTTTCACCAGTTGGTCATGTTCATCTCAACACCTGTTCATCTTTGCACTACTGGCCAAAGATATTCAACAACATATTATCTTTGCACTACGGGCCAAAGATATTCATCAACAATTCATCTTTGCACTACTGGCCAAAGATATTCAACCACAGGTCATCTTTGCACTATGAGCCAAAGATATTCATCATCAGTTCATCTTTGCACTACATGCCAAAGATATTCAATAACAGTTCATATTTGCACTACAGGCCAAATATATTTATCAACAGTTCATATTTGCACTACAGGCCAAATATATTAATATCTCAAAGAAATATATAATTATGAAATGAATTTATATAAATAATAATTATAACCATTTTGATCAATTCACCTTTGCACTTAAGCGAAAGATATTCAATTATAAATTCAATGGTAATGATCATACCAGTCAATAATTTAACTTTGCACTACTGGCCAAAGGGAACCCATAGTCATGATCATACCAAAAATTTATCCATCTTTACACTCAAGTCAAAGAGAAATATCATCATTAGGGTTATAAAAATATTATATATGATAATAAAATCAATATAATCAACATATAGATTTAATCTTAAGAGTAATATTCAGAAATCAACTATAATTTGGTCAGAAAAAAAAGAAATCAATTTTATCGTGAATAGTAACTCGTGAATAGTAACTCATGAATAGTAACTCGTGAATAGTAACTCATGAATAGTAACTCGACATGAAAAAGGTAAAAATTTCACAATAAAATTCATATCAATATTTCGGTATAATGATATTGAAATAATAATATTTCTTAAGCTTATAAACAATTTATTTTAATTGTTTACAATTTACTAAATAATGCATTTAATCATCCTAAAATGCCAAACTCATAAGATTTCATCACCAATAACCAAAAACCCTCATCAAAAATCTGCATATACCTCATATAGGATTCTCAAGCCATAAAATCCTATTTTCTAATTTTCTTACTTCACATAACATATTTAATTCATTTACTCATAACTAGTCTATTTTCATAAAAAAATACCAAATCAGTTCCAAAAATATTTTCTTTCTGGGATTTAGCAGAATATAGTCTCATATTAAACATATATTTTTCTCAGAATTTTTAAAACTCATTTACTATTTTTCATATGGCCAAAACCGTCGAATATTTAGACATTTATCATAAATTATATTTTTATCCAAAAATTCCGAAATTCACAGAGTACACTAATATTATATAGATATACTTCCAATAAAAATTTCGTTAATTTTGGAGTTAACCACAAGGAGTTATAAGCAGTTACTTTTAAAATAGTCTTTTCCCGTAAAATTCATAACTCTTAATCTATACATCCAAAAATCACCATTTTTGGTCACAATCAATAAAACTCATCAAAATATCATTTTAAATTTTTCCAAAATTTTTTGAAGATCAGAAGAATTACGAACTGAAAAACATAATAACCCTTAAAATCCCTTACCTCAAGAGAGCAGTACTTCGGATGAAAAATCGGAGGAAACTTCTACTAAATAGCAACTCTCAAAGTATCTAAATACTCTCACAAATATGCTTGATAATATAGAGAGAAAGAAAACTTGTTTAAGATGTGTTTTTCAATTCTAACATAAGCACCTATTTATAGGAAAAATGCTAGAACGCCAAAGGAGACTAAAATAATAAAATATTATTATTTATTCTCATTCTTTCTACGCATGCTTTGAAAGCCATCAGCCCCTCAATTCTGAAAATTTCAGCAGCCCACATGTTATTGACACCAACCAAAGTGGGTCCCACCCATAAATTTAATAAAAATTATTTTATTTTCTGAAACTTCAATAATTCATAGAAAATAGTCCTTTTATCAGAAAATTCGAATCTCGTGGCTTCGTATAGGAAATTCAATTCTCTATAACTTTACAGAAGAAAGTTTTTCCAAATTCTAAACAGAAATTGACCGAAATCCATAAACGGACGATTTTACAAGCTATAATCAAATTTTAGTCAAGAAATGGGGTCCACCGACACACAAAACATGTGTTAATCATTTAATACAACAAAAATATTCTTCCTCCTCATATACTCATATATCCCACATTCATTGTAAAACTATCACCAATATTATATTATTAAATATAATAATAAATTATTTTATCAGAAAAGATAAAATATCATTTTTCAACAATTGTCATTTTAAAAAAAATTTCCATCTATATCCACATAAAATTAATATTTTCCTCATCATATAAATTAATAATTAATTATTCACAAATAATATTACAGAATCACAGTACTGGCAACCAGGCCGTTCCCAGGAAAGAGGGGGCTTTCCAATAAGGATTTCTCCTTACTGGCGCACAATTAGTGACCAAACCTCTCCTTAGACAGAACTTTCTAGACATTGCCAATAATACTATCTAATAATATTATTCAAATAATATGAATTATTGATCTGATAATGGGAAATACTGTGCAGTGACAATTATTGAAACAGCAATAATATAAAATATCAACGCAATAATTATTGAATCAATAAAAAAAAATATTGAACAGTAATTACTGTAACAATTATTGAGTAGTGCCTTCTCACGTAAGAATTAATAATTCAAAAATACTATGCAAAACCGTGTTCTACTGTGCAACAACGCGTATTACTGCATTTTAACCACTGGGTATTTCAACAGTGTTAACGGTAACAACTATGCTGTTATTTATAAAAACTTAATTTTTGTCGTTATCTTCATCCGACAGTTATTCTGTTATGGGGCCCACAAATAGCTGCGCCGTCGTACGAATATTTTCCTACAGAAAGAATATTCCACGACCAACGAATATTCCCCGACAACAATGATTATTTTATAACCACTTGTTTATTTTGAAAAAATTTCACATTTCACCCATAACTTTAATTTTTTATCAATTTAACCATTTACTGAATTGTAATTATAAGAAAAATTGAATACTTTTATTTCATAAAATTCAGGGTCTTACAACACTAATCGGTATGGATTAATATTTGCGCCACTAATGGGGGTTAATAATCATGGTCAAACAATAATATTTGCATGTGCATTATTGAGTAATGAGACCATAGATTCATTTGTTTGGTTTTTCAACCAATTTTTGGAAGCCATGTCAAGTGATGCCCCTACGATGATCATTACTGATCAAGATCCTGCTATGACAAATGTAATTTCACAAACTCTACCAACAACATTTCATAGATATTGTAGTTGGCACATTTTAACTAAATTTTTTGAGAAGAAAGATTCAGTTAAATACAGTCCTTACTAGAAGGAGTTTTCAAATTGCATATAAAAATCAGAGATTAAGGAAGAGTTTGATTTGAAATGGATAGAGTTGGTTGAGAAGAGTGGGTTAAATGACAACAAATGGCTACAATCAATGTATCAAATTCGTGCTAAATTGGTGCCGACATATATGAATCATGTTTTCTCGGCTGGAATGTCAAGTAGCCAACGAGCTGAAAGCTCTCACTCATTCTTCAAAAAATATGTTTCAAAAAATAATTCATTGGTGGATTTTATGATTCAGTTTGGTAGGGGACTTGAGCGTCAACGTCATGAAGAATTATTGGCGGATCACAAAGACATGATTGAGAAGCCTAGAATGAAAATGCTTCACGAGTTTTTGGTGCATATAGTTGATATCTATACACATGAAATGTTTTTTAAATTTCAGGATGAGATGTGGGAGAGCTTGACTTTTAAATTTGAGCTTATAGATGAGGATGAAGATCACTGTGTGTACAACATTGCAAGAAAAAGTGGCAGTAATTATCCATTGCAACAAATTCATTATGACAAGGTTAAGGATTTTGCTTCATGTACTTGCAAAAAATTTGAGAGCATGGGAATTCCTTGTAGACACATGTTGGGATATTTGCACAAAATGCATGATTATGAAAGATTGCCAACTCAATACATTTTGAGTAGATGGACAAAAATAGTTAAATATGGGGTAGTCGTTGATGGTAGTGGCATTGAGATAACTGATAATAGGTCATATCTACTGAAGCGGAGTCAATTAATGCAACTAGCCTTAGATATGGTTGACAAGGCCCTTACTAGCAAAGAAGCAACTAAGGTCTATACTGATGCTTTGAGTGGTGCACATGATAAAATTTTGTAAATGATTAGTTATGGTACAAGTTTTGTTAATACTGTAGAAAGAAGTCAAATTCCAAGTGTAGTTACTTCAGGGAGTGGGGGTAGCAACTACTACAACGAACCGAGTCAAGTGCGTGCAAAGGGTTGTGGTAAAAGGCTTAAGGGAGGGAAAGAGAAAGAATTAGAGGGACCAAAAAAATCTAAAGCTAGACGGTGTAATGGGTGTGGTTTGGTTGGCCAAACACACGACAAAAGAAATTGTCCCATGCTTACAAATCGGTAATAAATTTGTAAATTTTGCATTTGTTTTCATAGTTTCAAAGTTGTATCTAATTGTGCTTATTATATGTCACTTTTGTTGCAGGTATTCACCTTGTCATGACGACGCAACTCCCAACCCAAGTGTAGATAATGATAGTTATTCATCTCTAGGTGATTGTAAAAATCCTCTTATAAAGGATATTTTCATTAAAGATTTTTCAACTAACATTTTGTTTTTCATTTCAGGAATATCACTATAACTTTTACATGGAAATGATGGATGAGATTTTGTCTTTCATATATTTGGTTATGGTTGCCATGTTGGGCTTTTTTTACAGTGGTTGTGTTAGACTATGGTAGACTGCAATTATGATAACAGTAAGAAAGATCATTGTTTTCTACTAAAGGATTGTTTATAACACTTAACTTCTTGTTTGCAATTGCCTGCAGAGCTGAATTCGACCCTATTAGCTACTAGCACTTCACATCTGGATTATTAGCTACTAGCACTTCACATTTGAACTATTAGCTACAACTAATGATATGGTAAGATTACGACATAAAATGAGATTATTTAACATTTCTTTTTTCTTTAATCAAATTTTGAATATTTTCATTATGTTCAGTATCTTGGAATTTCTACATTATTTGGCCTCGAGTTTAAGGACTTTGAACATATTTTCAGATTGTAAACAGTCGAGGAGATGTTCTTCAGTGTAGCCATTACATGCCTATTGTTCGTCCTGAAGATAAAGCCATTACATGCCTATGTATTTTTGATGTAACTTTTGGATGTGATTTTGGATGTAATTTGATGATTTTGGATATTAAACTATGTATTTTGTTACTTTTGTATGACATTGCTTTGCTTGGAATGTACCAATATACCAAAGAAGCTAAGGGACACCTTGTACTACTCCACTGATCCACTTTTCCTTGTAATTTGTTGTTGGCAGTCATTGCTTTGTGACCCAAAAATTGTTAGATTTCAAAAATTGTTCAATGGCTTGTTAGATTATCACTGCTTGTTTTGAGTCTATTAAGTC
This sequence comes from Panax notoginseng, assembly GCA_016801055.1. Taxonomy (NCBI): domain Eukaryota; kingdom Viridiplantae; phylum Streptophyta; class Magnoliopsida; order Apiales; family Araliaceae; genus Panax; species Panax notoginseng. The sequence goes on along the minus strand of CM029012.1, from coordinate 146,010,322 downwards.
ATTACAAATACGGTTTGCATTATTATTTTCCTTTCAGCAACCACTTTTAGCTACCTCTATGCAAATGAAATGAAAAAAATTCTGCCAGCAGCTTTACTAGTTGCTGCCTTGGTACTTATCATTTTTTTTGAAAGACAATAGATACAGTTTGCCCATTTTGTTGCAGGCTTTGTGACATGAAGAGGACACTTTTCCTGTAGAAAATTTGACATGATTGCTTTATTTACCTGCACATCACATAAAACATTTTGCCCCTGTTGCTGCACACAAATTCTCAAAAAAGGCATACATTGCACCAGATATACTACACAATAAATACCAGCACATGCAACACCACAAATATTTAAACTTAAACTAACAAACACAATACAATACAACACAACAATAATTGTCTGAAATCATGAATCTCATTGCCAGCCAAATTGATCACACATATTAAATAACATTCACGTCCTTTATGGAACCCAAATGTATATTGTCATCCCAAAAATACATTCATTCTGCCCTTTAAATTTTATATTGTCAGTCAATACCAAAAACTCTACATCACCAGTCAACCTAGATCTTAAATACCAAAAAGGAAATACAAAAAATATTGTGCCCTATCCTTGGTAGCCCTACCTTCCTTGACATTTTTCTTTGTCCCACACTCCCACTTTCCTTAGAAGCTTTCTTTGCCCCACCTTCATTAACAATGCATTTCCTCTTCACCTGTACAATATGCACACATTAAATATCCATTTATATGCAAACTTTCTGTTCAAAAATAGATGGGATTTCTTAAAGAACCAAATAATATAAGCAAATCTCTTATAATTTATATCATATTATCTATTATTAACAAACGCAATAAAATTTAATTTAAGGGTAAAACATAATAATGTTGATGTAAATCTTAAACTTTCTTTTTATAAACTCAAAAATAACATTAGAAGGTTGAGATATTATATTAAACCCAAACTAATTTGTTGTTTCAAAACTAAACTCTCATCTTGAAATGGATGGAAAATAATAGGGAGAGCAGAAAGCAGAAATAGGTACATTATATTGTAGATTATATGTAAGACCCCAACTTATTAATGAATAAAATCAAATTTTCTCTAATTATTATTGTGAATAATAAGGTGTTAATTTGATATAATATTTTGGTTATGGGTGAAATATTTAAATTTTACAAAATAAACAAGTGGTTATAAAATATTCATTTTGTCAGGGAATATTCGTTTGGTCGTGGAATATTCTTTCTGTCAGAAAATATTCGTACGACGGCGCAGCTATTTGTGGGCCCCATAACGGAAAACGATTGGATGAAGATAACGACAAAAATTAAGTTTTTATAAATAACGGCGTAGTTGTTACCGTTAACACTGTTGGAATATCCCGCGGTTAAAATATAGTAATACGCGTGGTTGCACAGTAGCACACGAATTGCACAGTATTTTTGAATTATTGATTCTTACGAAGGAAAGCACTACTCAATAATTATTACAGTAGTTACTGTTCAATATTTTATTTTATTGATTCAATAATTGCTGCATTGATATTTTATATTATTGTTGTTTCAATAATTGTCACTGCACAGTATTTTCCATTATCAGATCAATAATTCATATTATTTGAATAATATTATTAGATAGTATTATTGGCAATGTCTAGAAAGTTCTGTCTAAGGAGAGGTTTGGTCACCTAATTGCGCGCCAGTAAGGAAAAATCCTTATTGGAAAGCCCCCTCTTTCTTGGGAACGGCCTGGTTGTCATAAATGTGATTCTGTAATATTATTTGTGAATAATTAATTATTGATTCATATGATAAGAAAATATTTATTCTATGTGGATATAAATGTTGGATATATTTATTGTGGTTAAAAATGAAGGAGTTAATGTTGAGGTGTTTTATCAGTATTTTTATTGGAATGGAGGTATTAAAAATCAAATCAGGGTTTTTGAGAAATATTGCGGGGGTTATAATTTTTAATCCGACCGTTGGATCGTGGTAATTTTTGGATATGTTATTCATATATAAGTTGAGTATATGTCCACAAATTTTGAACCGTTAAAAATGAACGTATGATTTGTTATGAATTTTACGATATGACTGGTTCAGAAATTGTAGAAGTTGCGGAATTTGTCATTTTGGTGAAAAATTCTAGAATTGGTGAGCCCCACTTTTGGTTGGTGAGAAATGTGCTGAGATTTTTATTCAAATGTGGTGGGTGGGAATAATAGCAGGTAAAACCATCAAGTTACAGGCTAAGTCTGCTTCGGCGTGCTAACATTTTTCTATAAATAGAGGGCTAAGTTAGAATTGAAAATCACACCAGAAACAAATTTTCTCTCTTTCTCTCTCTAGATTATTGAGTGTATTTTGTGATTATTTAGATACTTTTAGAGTTTCTATTCATCAGAGCAAGTTTCCTTCAGCCTTATACCGATATTTTGACCAGAAGTACTGATATTTTGAGGTAAGGGATAGTAAGGGGTGTTATATTCTTCTTAAAATGATATTTTCTTCAATATCATTTACCGAAATGTTGGTATGAACTTTTTATCAAATTTAGAACTTTTTGTGTCGGGATTACTATTCACGTATACAATACTATTCACGTATACGGCACTATTCACGAATACGGCACTATTCACCGAAAAATAAAATTTTCTTCTTTTTGTCTAAGTTGTCTATTATGGTTACTATCTTTGATTGTATCCATATTTTATTCTTTATTTTTAAATTCTGCTTCAAAATTGGTTATTATGGAGTATTATTGAATTTGGATAAACTGTTATACGAATCCCTACTATTTGTCTTTCTGTCTCACTGGGTTCGTTTTCTTTAAGATATTTTTCATCATCCTCAGTCCTAAATGATGATATTACTGAATATCTTTGGCCTGTAGTGCAAAGATGTATGATTACCTGATGAATATCTTTGGCCTGTAGTGCAAAGATGAACAGGTGTTGAGATGAACATGACTGACTGATGATACAAATGAATATCTTTGGCCTGTAGTGCAAAGATGAATATTTGGTTAAAGATGATTATTAATTGATGTTACACGGATAAAATATTGATGATGGACTTTTAAATCTTAGAAGATAGTAGAATTCATTCTCTACTTGACTCTTCTAATGGTTTGCTGTTTCCGCTGCAGTTGTTGATCTAAAACTTGTTGTCGATTATATTCTATCAGATTTTTCCTTGTTGAATACTAATGATAATTTGTTGTATATTATCTTAGTCATAATATTTTTTACTGGGCTAGTTGAGCTCACCTTTTTCCTTTTTGTTCCATTTTTCTTCTCAGGAGGTGAGAACATAGCAGAATCTAGTCGGGGTATGGAGTGATGGTTCTAGAAAGATATTTTAGCAGTCCTCACTATTTCTGTAAAATAGTGTTTGAATAATTGTATGAGGACTTATTTAAGTGTGGATATTGTCTAGAAGACAATATTTGTATTTAAACTCACAGTATGTGTTGTCGTATTTTGCACGACAATTGTATTATTGAAGTTGTAGTTTGCTTTTTGTACCATGTATTTGGCGACTCAGAATGGGTGTTGTATACCTATTTTGGGGGCGTCACAGTTGGTATCAGAGCTTAGGGATATGATCCCTGGCTGAGATGTGAGACAAGAACTAGGAGGGGGAAAACGGAGAATTCCTTCGCTAGTATGACCTGAATAAGTTTATTTGATCGGTCAGAGTATAGGGATAATATATGTCATGACTATTAACCCTTGTTTTATGGCAGTATTTAAGAATGGCAGCTGAGAACGTTAATAATAGAGTAAATCAGACCGTGGAGACACCTTTGATCACCACCCAGGGGAACGTACAACAGGAAGACAATATTCCGCCTGTAAACAACGTTACCGAGCAAACGATGAATGATGGAATGTTTAGGAGCTTTTTGCAGTTCATGCAATATCAGACGAGGGAGACTCGTGTGCAGAATACGGGTGAAAATGATAACAACGCGCGGTTTGTCATAGCCAAGCAGTTCAAAGAATTGGGACAACCAAAATTTAAGGGAAAGCTGGATCCGATCATGGCGGAAACGTGGGTCAAGCAAATTACCAAGATATTCGATGTCTTGGGATGCACGGAGGAACAGAAGATTCCATTCGCCACCTTTATGTTCTGCGGTGAGGCAGACTACTGGTGAGAGTCTGTGAAGCGTACCCAGCCTGACGCACTCAACATGTCCTGGGAAACATTTCAAAAACTGTTTAACGACAAGTACTTTCCTGAAAGTATTCGTCATATGAAGGAGGTAGAGTTTATTAGACTGGAACAAAATAACATGACGGTGTCCCAGTACGAGGCGAAGTTTGCAGAGTTATCCAGGTTTGCACCTCATTTGGTCGAAAATGAGGAACGAATGACAAGAATGTTTCTGAGAGGTCTAAAACCCGATATTCGACAATATCTTATCTCTCATAAATTTTCTTTATATTCAGATGTTGTAAACAGGGCTCAATTATTAGAGCGAGATAATGAGTATGTGCAATCGAGGGACCACAACCAGGGTCATACCGGTGGCGGCAGTTATCGAAGTAATGAAAATCAGCAGAGAGGAAAACATTCGGACAAAAGCGGTAACCACTCTGGTGGTAATCGTGGCCGTGATAATAGAAGGAGCGAATCGGGAGCAGATTTCAAGAAGAGAAGGTACAACAATGATAACGTGAAGACGTCAGGATAAACATCAACTGCTTTTAGGGGAGGAGAACGAGCACCGGTCGTTTGTTACAAATGCTGGAAGGAGGGACACATCAGCCCAAACTGCCCACAACAGTTCAAGGTATGTTATAACTGTGGAAAGGAAGGTCATATAGCTAAAGATTGTCTTATTGCGAAACCAAGTTCAACGGGAATAGTGACTCCAAAGGCTGTTCCAGACAAGTCAAAGTCGGTGGTTCCTGGAAGGGCGTTTGTCGTGACTGCCCAAAACGCGAGGAACCCAAACGAGGTGATCACGGGTAAGCTAATCATAAACTCTTGCGAAGTTTATACCTTATTAGATACCGGTTCTACCCATTCTTTTATCTCTCCTGCTTGTGCTCAACGTTTAAACTTGACTCCAGAGAAATTAGACTTTGACCTATCTGTCGAGACTCCATTAGGAGAAACTTTCATTACATCTATAGTTTATAAATCTTGCTTAATCCAAGTTGGCACAATCACATTACCTGTTGACCTTATCTCTTTAAAGATACTTGCTTTTGATGTGATTTTAGGAATTGATTGGTTAACTACTCATCATGCCAAAATTGATTATTTTCGTAAGGTTGTTAGTTTTCATATTCCTAACCAACTTGTTATGCGAATTCAAGTAACTAAACCATTAAAGTCAATCACTGCCATTTCAAGCCATAAAGCTATTCGTTTATTGAAAAACGGATGTCAAGCTTTCATAGCCCATGTTATGGACTTGAACAAAAACACGTCAGATTTGAATAATATTTATGTTGTTAGTGAATTTCCTGACGTATTTCCTGAAGAACTTCCCGGTCTACCCCCAGAACGTGAAGTTGAATTCTTTATTGACCTTGAACCTGACACAAAGCCCATTTCTAAAACTCCATATCGAATGGCTCCTATTGAACTTCAGGAGTTGTTGGACATCGATTTTATTCGTCCTAGTACATCTCCTTGGGGTGCTCCTGTGTTATTCGTAAAGAAGAAAGACGGGAGTATGCGACTTTGTGTCGACTACCGAGAATTGAATCATGTCACTATCAAGAATAGGTATCCGCTACCTCGCATTGATGACCTGTTTGACCAGTTGCAAGGAGCACAATTTTTTTCAAAGATCGATCTTCGTTCTGGATATCATCAGCTGAAGATTAAAACTGAGGATATTCCAAAGACTTCCTTCAGAACTCGGTACGGGCATTATGAATTCTTAGTCATGTCTTTTGGATTGACTAATGCTCCTGCTGCCTTCATGGATATGATGAACCGTGTATTCAAAGAATATTTAGATCAGTTCGTTGTTGTCTTTATTGATTACATCCTCATCTATTCCAAAAGCCGTGAAGATCATGAGCGCCATTTGAAGCTGGTACTGCAAAGGCTTCGTGAAAATAAGCTATATGCCAAATTGAAGAAATGCGAGTTCTGGCTTGAGGAAGTAGCATTCCTTGGGCACGTGGTGTCAAAACATGGAGTATCTGTCGACCCGGCGAAGATTGAAGTCATACAAAGTTGGGAGCAACCGAAGTCAGTGACCGAAGTACGTAGCTTTCTGGGCTTAGCTGGGTATTACCGGAGATTCGTTGAAGGATTTTCTAGAATCGCTACTCCGTTAACTCAGCTGACTCGGAAGGATACAAAATTCGGTTGGAGCGAGAATTGTGAGAAGATTTTTCAAGAACTCAAGAGGAGACTCATTTCGGCACCTGTTCTAACAATATCATCTGGTTCGGATGGATTTGTTATCTACAGCGATGTTTCAGGCAAAGGGTTAGGATGTGTTCTCATGCAACATGGGAAAGTCATAGCCTATGCCTCACGACAACTCAAAGAATATGAGAGAAATTATCCTACTCATGATTTGGAGTTGGCAACAGTCGTTTTCGCGTTGAAGATTTGGAGACACTACCTGTATGGGGAGAAAGTGGAGATCTATACGGATCATAAGAGCCTCAAATATTTCTTCACCTAAAAGGAACTCAACATGCGGCAACGACGTTGGCTTGAGCTGTTGAAAGATTACGATTATACCATCCAATATCATCTTGGAAAAGCGAACGTAGTAGCTGACGCATTGAGTAGAAGATCATACGCGGGTACGAGTGCAATGGTGTTAATACAAAGGCCCATTCTGTATGATTTGCAAAGGATGGAGATGGAGATAGAGATGAAGGTTCCAAGTACCCACATGATGATATCAAATATACGAGTAGAACCGACTTTAATTGATAAAGTTAAAGCTGCTCAAGCTACGGACATGGAGCTGATGCATATGAAGAAAAAAGTGCAAGAAGGTGCTATTCCAGAAGTAAGAATCGATGAAGAAGGAATACTTCGAGTCAACTCCAGACTTTGTGTTCCTAACAATTTTAACTTAAAACATAGAATCATGATGGAGGCACACAACACACCGTTTGTAATCCATCCTGGGAGTACCAAAATGTATCACGATCTTCGACATATATTTTGGTGGAGTAATATGAAAAGAGAGATCGCGGAGTTTATCTCGAGGTGTTTAACTTGTCAACGTGTAAAAGCGGAGCATCAAGTACCAAATGGTCCATTGCAACCACTTGAGATTCCGAAATGGAAGTGGGAACACATTACTATAGATTTTGTTATGGGTCTTCCCAAGGTTTTTCAAGGCATAGATGCGATTTGGGTCATTGTTGATAGATTAACCAAGTCTGCTCATTTCTTACCTATACGTGAGACTTATTCCCTTGAACGTCTTGCTAGTATGTACGTGAATGAGATTATGACATTGTGAGATTGCATGGCATGCCAGTATCCATAGTTTCGAATCGTGACCCAAGATTCACTTCACGATTTTGGGTTAGCTTGCAGAAAGCTATGGGCACGAATTTACGATTCAGTTCAGCATACCATCCTCAAACGGACGGACAATCAGAGAGGACTATTCAAACTCTTGAAGATCTATTAAGACTCTGTGTCCTAGATCTCAAAGGGAGTTGGGATAAGTACCTACCATTGGTGGAATTCTCCTACAACAACAGTTATCAGGCGAGCATAGGTGTGGCTCCATTCGAGGCGTTGTATGGAAGAAAATGTCGTTCTCCAGTATGCTGGGATGAGATGGGTGAAGCAACATTGTTGGGACCAGAGTTGGTACGCATGACTACAGAGAAGATCCAAACGATTCGACAACGTATACAAACGGCACAGGATCGACAAAAGAGTTATGCGGATCTTCATCGGAAGGACGTGGAATTTAATATTGGGGATCATGTATTGTTACGTGTTGCACCATGGAAGGGAGTTACAAGATTTGGGAAGAGAGAAAAGCTCAATCCAAGATTTATTAGTCCATTTGAGATTCTTGAGTGAATAGGAAATGTGGCCTATAGACTCACATTACCTCCAAGTATGTCTCGTGTTCATAATGTTTTTCACATATCTATGCTTCGTAAATATGTGAAAGACCCGAACCACATTATTGAGTTAGAACCAGACGAGATAGCCGAAGATTTAACGTATGAGGAGGTACCTGTTAAGATCTTGGATAGGAAAGAGCATGTCTTACGCACGAAGGTTATACCACAAGTTAAGATTTTGTGGAGAAATCATGCTATTGAAGAAATGACCTGGGAGTTAGAATCAGAAATGAAAGCGAGGTATCCCCACCTTTTCGAAACACCAGGTACGTACGTCAATTTCGAGAACGAAATTTTATAAGGAGGGGAGATTGTAAGACCCTAACTTATTAATGAATAAAATCAAATTTTCTCTAATTATTATTGTGAATAATAAGGTGTTAATTTGATATAATATTTTGGTTGTGGGTGAAATGTGCAAATTTTACAAAATAAACAAGTGGTTATAAAATATTCATTTTGTCGGGGAATATTCGTTTGGTCGTGGAATATTCTTTCTGTCGGAGAATATTCGTACGACGGCGCAACTATTTGTGGGCCCCATAACGAAAAACGATTGGATGAAGATAACGACAAAAATTGAGTTCTTATAAATAACGGCGTAGTTGTTACCGTTAACACTGTTGGAATACCCGGTGGTTAAAATATAGTAATACGCGTGGTTTCACAGTAGCACACGAATTGCACAGTATTTTTGAATTATTGATTCTTACGAAGGAAGACACTACTCAATAATTGTTACAGTAGTTACTGTTCAATATTTTATTTTATTGATTCAATAATTGCTGCATTGATATTTTATATTATTGTTGTTTCAATAATTGTCACTGCACAGTATTTTCCATTATCAGATCAATAATTCATATTATTTGAATAATATTATTAGATAACATTATTGGCAATGTGTAGAAAGTTCTGTCTAAGGAGAGGTTTGGTCACCTAATTGCGCGCCAGTAAGGAGAAATCCTTATTGGAAAGCCTCCTCTTTCCTGAGAACGGCCTGGTTGTCATAAATGTGATTCTGTAATATTATTTGTGAATAATTAATTATTGATTCATATGATAAGGAAATATTTATTCTATGTGGATATAAATGTTGGATATATTTATTGTGGTTAAAAATGAAGGAGTTAATGTTGAGGTGTTTTATCATTATTTTTATCGGAATGGAGGTATTAAAAATCAAATCAGGGTTTTTGAGAAATATTGCGGGGGTTATAATTTTTAATCCGACCGTTGGATCGTGGCAATTTTTGGATATGTTATTCATATATAAGTTGAGTATATGTCCACAAATTTTGAACCATTAAAAATGAACGTATGATTTGTTATGAATTTTACTAGATGACTGGTTCAAAAATTGTAGAAGTTGCGGAATTTATCATTTTTGTAGAAAATTCTAGAATTGGTGGGCCCCACTTTTGGTTGGTGAGAAATGTGCTGAGATTTTTATTCAAATGTGGTGGGTGGGAATAGTAGCAGGTAAAGCCATCAGGTTACAGGTTAAGTCTGCTTCGGCGTACTAACATTTTCCTATAAATAGAGGGCTAAGTTAGAATTAAAAATCACACCAGAAACAAGTTTTCTCTCTTTCTCTCTCTAGATTATTGAGTGTATTTTGTGATTATTTAGATACTTTTAGAGTTTCTATTCATCAGAGCAAGTTTCCTTCAGCCTTATACCGATATTCCGACCAGAAGTACTGATATTTTGAGGTAAGGGATAGTAAGGGGTGTTATATTCTTCTTAAAATGATATTTTCTTCAATATCATTATACCGAAATGTTGGTATGAACTTTTTATCAAATTTAAAACTTTTTGTGTCGAGGTTACTATTCACGTATACGTTACTATTCACGTATACGGCACTATTCACGAATACGACACTATTCACCGAAAAATAAAATTTTCTTCTTTTTGTCCAAGTTGTCTATTATGGTTACTATCTTTGATTGTATCCATGTTTTGTTCTTTATTTTTGAATTCTGCTTCAAAATTGGTTATTATGGAGTATTATTGAACTTGGATAAACTGTTATACGAATCCCTACTATTTGTCCTTCTGTCTCACTGGGTTCGTTTTTTTTAAGATATTTTTCATCATCATCAGTCCTAAATGATGATATTACTGAATATCTTTAGCATGTAGTGTAAAGATGTATGATTACCTGATGAATATCTTTAGCCTGTAGTGCAAAGATGAACAGGTGTTGAGATGAACATGACTGACTGGTGATACAAATGAATATCTTTAGCCTGTAGTGCAAAGATGAATATTTGGTTAAAGATGATTATTAATTGATGTTACAGGGATAAAATATTGATGATGGACTTTTAAATCTTAGAAGATAGTAGAATTCATTCTCTACTTGACTCTTCTAATGGTTTGCTGTTTCCGCAGCAGTTGTTGATCTAAAACTTGTTGTCGATTATATTCTATCAGATTTTTTCCTGTTGAATACTAATGATAATTTGTTGTATATTATCTTAGTCATAATATTTTTTACTGGGCTAGTTGAGCTCACCCTTTTCCTTTTTGTTCCATTTTTCTTCTCAGGAGGTGAGAACATAGCAGAATCTAGTCGGGGTATGGAGTGATGGTTCTAAAAAGATGTTTTAGCAGTCCTCACTATTTCTGTAAAATAGTGTTTGAATAATTGTAATGAGGACTTATTTGAGTGTGAATATTGTCTAGAAGACAATATTTGTATTTAAACTCACAGTATGTGTTGTCGTATTTTGCACGACAATTGTATTATTGAAGTTGTAGCTTGCTTTTTGTACCATGTATTTGGAGACTCAGAATGGGTGTTGTATACCTATTTTGGGGGCGTCCCATTATAGTTCACTTTTGTATTGACTCCATCTATTAAAATCATCATCACAGTCTGAAGACTTCACGGGACTTTGAGCTGCAGGGAAATCTGCGGTATGCTGAACTTCTCCTTACTCAAACTGTTTTTATTCGAGTAGTTCAAAGCCACTCATCATCCAATGTCACATTCACAATTTAGCTTAGTTAGGTGATATTAAAGGAATGAGAAGCATATTTTGCAGCTATGTTATAGGTAATGTAACTTTCTGTGAAATTACACCGCCCCCCCCCCCCCCCCCAAAAAAAACAAAAAAATTACAAATGTATTTCTTTGTAATATACAAACTTAAAAGGAAAACAAGAAAAGTATAGAGAATCATACGTTAGTTTCAGGAGCCACCTCTGGCTCTTCCCCTGTTAAGCCATCCGAGTCTTCTCTATTGGAGTTTGTTTTCCCAGTTTTTTATTTGTTTAGCAATAGGTTGTGGACCTTTGATCTTTCTCCTCTACAAACCATGTAAACACTAGACACCCTTAAGCAGTGCTGCAAAGCATTTAACTCAAATCCAATATCCAACAATTAAGAATAGTTATTTAACCCAAAGGAATATGCATTGTTAATCTATTTTTAGCTCAAAGAATTTAACTCAAAGGAATATGCATTGTTAATCTATTTTTGAACAGAATCACAAATTGCAAATTGCCCACACTGACATTACTTGCTTTGAATCCTTAAATCAAATTTGTAGCTCTCCACCATACTTCCTGATGACATTGCTTGCTTTTGGGTCTGCAAAACACTAATCTTCTTTATATACAGAGATTTCTATGTTAAACATTAATCACTAACAATTATACCTTCTTTACATCATAAAATTGTATCATTGCAATCATGCTAAAACCTTTTAAAAATAAAACCAAAAAGAAAACCAAAAAAAAAAGAGATATAAATCACAATGATAGACTTTTCTAGGTAGCCCAAAATTAAAATCAAAAAGAAAAGTAAAACAGAGTTTTCTTTTTTGGAGAGCCCTAATTTATAAATCAAAGTTTTCTTTTTTTGGAAAAAATCGAGAATTTCCCATCCAGTTATCTTACATAATTGCAATAGCTAAATTGATAATTTCTCTCTTTCTTTTTTTTCTAAATTGGTAATTTCAATCTCAACATAGACTTAAAATCATAAAAAATATTGTAGTGGTTTCGTTTATATTTTCATTGAAATAAAATGACCTCAAAAACTAACCAT